>PRKT01000212.1:487837-546414 GCA_003671525.1 Saccostrea glomerata | reverse complement strand
AAGGGGGGGGGGGGGGGACTACAAGTTATATGTCTGGAACGTTGCCATGAAACAATACCAATTCCTGGATGGCAGACCGAGGGAATATGTAACAAAAGAAGAAAGGAATTTTTAAAAATATGCCCTTTATTATTCCTTCTTCTTTCATTCTTTTTTAGGTCACCTGAGTAACTCAGGTTTAGCCAATAGCCAATTGATAACTCCTCTGAAACCACTGAACCAATTTCAACCAAATTTGGTATACAGCATCTATGGGTGGAGGGAAACAAAAATTGTGAATTTCATGGTCCCCCCCCCCCCTGGGGCCTGAGGGGTGAGGCCAAAACCACTCAAATTAATGAAATTTTCTTTACTCCTGGACATCAAGCAGGCAAACTATTGGCATGAATGTAATGAGCATTGAGTCCTCTACCAAAATTGTGAAATTTATGGCCCCAGGGTCAGGGGTTCTGGTGTTAAGGCGGGGCTCTCTAGATAATATGGCGAAAATGCATTTTTTCTTTGAAAATCTTCTTCTCTGCTCCTCGGTATTTAATAAACAAATTAAGCACATAGTTATGATGAGCAAGAGTGCCTCTTCCAATATTGTGAATTTTATGGCCCCAGGGTCAGGGGTTCTGGAGTTAGGGTGGGGCTCTATAGATTATATAGTGAAAATGCAATATTTTATTGAAAATCTTCTGCTCTGCTCCTGGGTATTAGATTAAGTAACTTAGCACATAATTATGATGAGCAAGAGTGCATCTTCCAAAATTGTGAATTTATAGCCCCAGGGTCAGGGGTTCTGCTGTTAAGTCGGGGCTCTATTGATTATATAGTAAAAATACATTTATTTTTTGTAAATATTTTTCGTTGCTTTTGGGTTTAAAGCCAATGATCCAAGTATATATATATATTTATGATGAAGAAATGTGTATGTAGAAAAGTGGTTTTTAATGCCCTCAGGGTCAAAGGGGGGGGGATACATAGCCTGAAAATAAATTAATGCTTTGAAATCTGCTGTTTGGTATAAATCAACCATTTTATGATAAAATTTGCAAAAGTTTGAAATATATGGCCTAGGTCAGTGGTTCCTTTGGGGTGAGGTGCACAACTGGTTATAAAATGGAAGTGCATTTTCTCTTTTTTACTCTGATCTATCTCTTGGTATTAAGTAAATAGAGTAAGCATTCTAAGTTAATAATTATGATAAGCAATGGTGCCTCTTTCAAAATTGTAAATTGTGAATTTCATGGACAACAGTTTAAACACGAACCAAATTTAATTGTTTGAGAGTTGTTACACAATACTCAGATGACCTATAAGGCCCGTGGGCCTCTTGTTAAGTTTTTGCGTTTGTAGTCTTTTCTTAAAAATCTTAGATCCGCTTGTAAAGACACCCTGGGGTATTTTATTGATTAGTGAGTAGTTGTAAGTCATTTTCACTCACGAGAAATCACGTGCTGGTTAAATAGAATTTAAAGCAGAATTTCACTTCACAAAATCACTGCTTCTTTCAAAACTGCTGAATAATGGCCGAATGTAGAAAAAGCGGAAAAAACTTCAGGGAGAGGAAAAAGGGAGGTCAAATAGAGATGACACCGCGGGACTTCAACAATCAGTAGAATTTTTATTCCCTGATGATGTTGCCAGAAAGCCAAGTTTACGAATGGTTCCGGATGCAAGGTCTCCTGCCCACTACCATTCCATGCAACGTAGATGATTGGTAGGGAGAAATGGTTTGGAAGTCCTCTGCTAGGGGTAGCGTACAGGTCTACAGCAGTCAACTGGGGGTCCTTCATCCGGGAGCTATTTAAAGAGTATTTCGCGGTTACCATTAAACGTAAAAAACTTTATGATACAATCGAGATTGATGAGTCGTTGTTTGGTAGACGAGTGAAACACCACAGAGGAGATCCAAACAAAGGACTTAAGGTAACATTAATCACACACTATTCATACATATTATTTAAATTAACATGACAAAAATATTTAACTGTTAAAGAAATCGATAATATTTACAGTTGACGTATTCACACTATGTACAATAAAAATCACATTATTTAAAGTCCAACTATAAACATTATGTACAATTGTATTAACATTTTTATAAACTAGAAACAAATTACGATATTGATTTCACAAGAAAAGAAATTCTTTCCTAAGATTTAGAATGATGGAAAGGGAGAACAACACTTGTACCCATTTACCCAGACAGAAGCAAAGAAACTCTAATTCCTATCATTGAACGATATGCTGAGGTAGGGAGCACCGTCGTCAGTGACGGCTAGTCTTCTTCTGTTCCTTGAACGATCGGGGCTATGACCATTTCATGGTGATTCACAAATACGCCTTCTAGAAGACGTTAATTAATACATCAACACAGCAGGAAATGGATGTCCATACCAACCGCATTGAGGCTGCGTGGAAACACGCAAAAGACAACTTAAAGAGAATGGCGGGCACAAAGATCAGTCAATGTGAAGGACACCTCGCCGAAATAATGTGGAGGTCACATATCAACGCAGATGTCTATTCCTCCTTCTTCGATCAAGTGAAGTCGGTGTACCTTCTCGACAAGTCTGCCACATACCTATACACCACCCCATTGTTTGACACATGGAACTGTCTGCCCGACTCCCAGTTGTCTGACTGGGATATCAGACCAGGTATATTAGAAATAAAGTATTGTATTAAGAGAAACAATGCAACAAGATTAATAAAATGAAACATCAACAAATTAATTAGAATAAATTTAATTTCAGCAAAACCAAATCAGTGTTACAATAAAATGTTAATAGTAGTAAAAATGTAAAATTGATTAGTTAGTATTAATATAATTTAACAGAGTTAGTGTGAAAGTAATTTTAAGAATTAAATAATAAACTGTAAATTGATTTAACTGATCAAGGTTTTTATATTATAGGAAACACGAATGCGAAAACAGAGTCGGATGTAGAAAGCGCAAGTGATCCAGGTACGTCAAAGGAATGCATCATTATTTCCGACGGTGATGACTTCTCCGACATCCCTAGGAACAGAACGGCCAGTGATAACACGATTGCGACAGGAACAGCAGGTATGCAGTCTGGATAGTATCGATAAGCTTTTGTTGGAGTCAGATCCAGACAAAACTCTGACAAACTCATCACTTAAAACAGGTAGAGAAAATACTTTTATGAAATATTAAGACTACATTACATGTATTTATGCTGACAGTAATATATTATTGAAATACTACACAATTTGGCCTGACTGAGTGTTAAAAGTTATTTACAATAGAAATATCCCAGGATCTCCAAAAACACCACTCACCCCGCCATTCGTCAACCGGAAGTCTTCCTATTTTATTTTTTGGTTTGCCACACTTTATGGGTTTTCCACTGCAATATATGTATAAAACCATTATATTCGTATGGGAAGCGACAAGGGGCGTCTGTGTATTATCATTTATTGAGCTCATTGCTCACAGTACCTCAAGTTCTTACCTGTTTAAACAAATTAAAAGAATTCTGCAGGCCAATTGGAGATCCTGCAGTGTAGTTGCCGCTTCTGGCAATGTTAGTACAGGTGGATAATATCTCTGAGCCTGACCTCTTCATTTGTTAAATAGAAGCTTGTATCCATATCTGAAAAATGTATTTGAAATATCTGATTATACACATAGTTTTAAAATAGATTATTCCAGTGAAAACAAAGACAAAGAGGATGACTGTAAAGTAAGCATTACAATGACATATTAAAGAAACATTTATTGTGAATTAAGAAATATTTTTTTTTTAAATGTAATGAAGACCATCTATTAAGAAATATGAAATAAGTTTAGAATAAAGAAGTATGGGATATCACTTATTTAAAAAAAATATTTAAAAATTATTTGATATACCTTTTGGGGTCTTCTGTAGTCCATAGTAATTTGTGGTATGAATTGCCATGCAAAAGCTCAAAGTGCTAAAACAGACAGAATTGTGGAATTGGTGACCTTGAACTTTGACCTTTAATTTGTATCATAATAGGAAATTTCCTTTTAAGTGAGTTAATATTTTTAAAACAGACAGATAAACAGAACTTATTTAATAATCCCCACACTTACAAATTCATTACAGAAACAAACCTGCTTGGAGTTTGGGATTAGCACCTTAAAGTGATTTCCTACTACTAGCAAAACAACTAAATCACTTTGGAAAAAAAACAAGGTATTAATTATAAACAATTGATTGGGTATATTACAAAATCAAGGAGCTCTAAAAAACATGGCCTGCACCCAGCCTGGCGGAAACGCGGGAAGAGAGAGAGATATAGGCTTCCGAGCCCGAACCAATTCCAAATTAAAAACACCCCCAAATACACTTCATCCCCCTCCCATTTTGTGGAGGAATGTCCCAATTCCGACAAAGTGGAGGCCATTTACAATATAAAATCACATAACACTTTTACACAAAAAAGATAATTACCTCCTGTGATGTACAATGAACAAGCTAATTACATGATTAAATATTCACAAAATATCTTTTAAACATTGACTGTCCAAATCATGATCACGATTTGCTCTATACAAAGAAACAGTTCACCACAGTTCTTCCTGACCATCTGCTACTGGCGGTATTGGCGAACACGCCAGCACGGATCCTCCCTGGACTTCAAACACAGGACATCATCAGAAAATCTTGACTAGGACATCAAGCATCAACTTAATTATAAAGGCAAAGAGTCACCTGATAATAGCACCGCTCTAAGAGCAAGGGGCATGAACCTAGCATCTAACTAGTCTGGTGGAATCGGTTCCTCAAGCCCAGTACAATGACACTTTGTGGTTGTGCACATTGTTTGCCCCGGGCCTGGGGTCTATTCAGCGGCTCTGACTTGTCCTTACCCATGCCCGTAATTCGTTCCGGGCACTCACGACGGAAATGCCCAGGCTGATGGCATTTAGAGCAACAACCTCTCCGGCGTTTTTGTTTGCGTTTCCAGGGGAAATCTTGTCCCTTGCCTTTGCGGTCTCTTTGGTCATGCCTACCTCCTGACTTGACACCTGAATTTTCCCTCTGTGGCCTCCAATTTTTGGTCTTCCAGGACCCCTTACATGAAGCTTGTGGGGGAGACTTTTTCTCCAGGCCTGACAGTGTACTGCCTAACGAGACAGAGCGCACTACTCTGTGTTGAGGCGTACGGGCTTGACGGCTTAGCTGGTAAGTCTTTACTCTCCTCACAGCCTCATCCACATTAACAGGGGGGCTGTCGATTAGCCGTCTGCCTGCATGCTCATCCGTGCAGCCCATTGCAAACCGCAGGACTGCTTGCTCCTGGAGCACTTGTCCCGATACTCTTGCCCCTAGAGCGCGTTGCGCGGTTTCCATGACACGGTCACCCCACTGCTCTAGACTCCCTTGAGTCATGGAGTTAAACTCCACCCTTTCCGAACCGTTGCTCTCTCTTGAAAAGTCATATGCTCACCCCATGAGGAGAGCAGGTAGAAATATCTCAGTGCTGGTTTCTCTACGGAGACATTGAGAACCAACAGACTATCATCATCATCCAACCTATAATAGCGAGCCAACGTTCTAAATTTAGCGTAGAACAGACCCCACTCAAGGCCTCCAGTCTACTTAAGACTCTTGGCCTCTGCAGGGATATTACGCCAAAATCCTAGCGAGTCACTACGAGATGAATCCAAGTGTATCCCAGGGCCCCCTAAGGGAGAACTTTCCCTGTCACAGAGAGGTGCCACTGATACATTACTCTCCTTTGGCCCAAGCTCCACAACTGCACTCCCCAAAGTGACCACTGGCAAAGCCTTTATGCCTTTCTGACCCCTTTCATACATCTGCCCCGATGCAGAACATGAGTGACTCAGAGTCCCGGGGGATTCCCTATTTGTATTTTCATATGCCTCCTGAGGCATAGCGTAATCGGACTCAACCGGGAAGAGAGAGAGATATAGGCTTCCGAGCCCGAACCCAATTCCAAATTAAAAACACCCCCAAATACACTACAACCTGATGAGAGTTCCCTTTTAAAGGCCGGGGGCGACCTAGATTTTTTGCCACCTGGTAAAATAGGCGGCGCTTATCTCCATCACTGTCAGTGCTGCTGATAAGAACTGCACTGAGCTGAGTCAGCTTTGTTTACAAATTACCCACAGTGGGAATTCCATTCCATTTTGTGTGTAAATATAAATAAAGAAATGAAATCTGTGCACTGCGAGACTAATTATTCAAGTTTAATTAATTATAAAACATTTACTTATTAACACATTTATGCAGTTAATTGTGAATAATTTTGAATTGTGAATATAAGGGGACTATTTCAAATTGAAAGTACAATGCCTGAATTAAGTTAGTTATTGCCCTTTTCAACATTTTTATAGATTGAATTATTGATTAGTGAAAAAAGATGTTCTCTTATAAAATTTTTTGCTTAAAATTTATCAGTACACGTATTGTAGGGCATTTTTCCTAAAGATATTGTTCTATGATGTATGTGAAATAAATGATTCTTATTCAGAATGATACGATAATTTGAAGGGAAGGGTTTTGAATTTACATTGATCATTCTCAGCATTTTCTACATTGTGCATCATTCCGAGTATTTCTCCATCATCATAGATAGTTTCCAGTTTCCTCTAGACTGTTCAGACCCTGATGCATCATGAATAGGACCCTCATTCACATTGGCCAGTGGATTTTCAAGGGAATTGAATGCTTCCAGTCATCCTTCTCAGTACTTGATGCAGGACGGATGTAAATACATGAATAATTACTGTCAAACGAACTAGCTGATCCATGTATTTTGATCCGAGAGGACTCCTTGTCGATTTCATTTCTTCTGCGCCTCTATCCTCCTCATCGCTGCTATCCATAACCATGGCCGAAGACTGTTCCAGCACACCAAAGCGTACATTTCCTGTATCTCATTAAAATACTGATGTGCTTCAGGAGAAAATCTGTACACTCTAGGAGAATCTCCTTCATGTACACGAAATATCTCCTGATACACAGGAATTAAGGAGTGCAACAAATACCGAGATCTGAATTCCTCATGGGCTGCCTTAATCTTCCTGAAAGAATTGTTGCATATAATCATTAATAAAAATAAAGACACTCAATATGAGGCTTATGATAAGGCAAATTCATTGTTAAGATTAATTTTCCTCTATGTCTTCATTCTTGCAAAGTTCGTTTTGTGCTTGCCATAAATGAATTTTATTCGATAAAAGAACGCTGTTATTTTTCTTACAATTTTGGTTAACCATTTAGTTACAAGCATCAAAAAGATATCTTCAGTATTAAACACAATTTATTCATTTCTGTTCATTTCCGTACTCTAATAATAATAAATAATCTAAGCCCAATTAGAAACTGAAGAATGCAGTGTCGCCAATACAAGTATCTGCTTAATTAATAAACTACAACTCACCCTCCAGAGTACATTTATCCTGGCAACATCTAAAATAAAAAAAAATCAAACAAGCTGTCACTGCTCTCTTTCATTTCATGGATGATCTCAACTATGCGATCTGGCTGAGTGAATCCTCCAACGCAAAGGCCAGTATTTGACATTTCAACATCTGCCTTGCTTGCATAAGTCACACTATGTCCCCTTCCTCCCCATAGGGTGAGGAGTAGCTGTCGATCACCTGTTATACAATAATGAGAAAAAAAATCTATATATTCAAGAATTTCACAGTGTATAAAATAGTGGAATATATACAATAATTGTTGTTTCAACTTTCCCTAGAATGAGGATGGACTTATACATGATCTTATGAAAAAGTAAACTTAAAGGATTTACAGCTTAGTAATATGAAGATGTAGTATCTTTATTGGCGTACACATTATTATATTTTAACCCATGTTTTCATTGTACCAGTCAAAGTTTCAGATGCTGCAATTTCAGCAAAGGAATGACCAGGTTAATGTTTTTTGGTCCAGGTTAACATTTTTGGTGCAGTTTTTAATGTAGGTCTCATTTCCGAGTAACTATAAGCCCTATGTTAACCAAACTTACAAAGATGATACGTCTTAGGATGCATACTACCAGCCTTGCTTCAGATGCTGAATCTGAAGCTGACCTACATTTTCCGGTTGAGTTAACAGGTTAAAGTTTTGGGTGCAGGTTTCATTTCCGAGTAACTATAAGCCCTATGCTGACCAAACTTACATTGATGGTACATCTTAGGATGTATTCTACTAGACTTGCTTCGGATGCTGAATCTGACCTACATTTTCCGGTTGAGTGAACAGGTAGAAGTTTTTGGTGCAGGTTTCATATCGAAAATACTTTGAGCCCTATAATGACCAAACTCACATGGATGGTACATCTTAGGATGTATTCTACTAGACTTGCTTCGGATGCTGAATCTGACCTACATTTTCCGGTTGAGTGAACATGTTAAAGTTTATGGTGCAGGATTCATTTCCAAGAAACTTTGAGCCCTATAATGACCAAACTTGCATAGATGGTACATCTAAGGGTGCTTTCTACTAGGCTGGCTTCGGATGCTGAATCTGACCTACATTTTCTGGATTAGTGGAAAGATTAATTTTTTTTATACAGGTTTCATTTGCAAGTGATTTTAAGCCCTATGTTGACCAAACTTGCATGGATGATACAACTTGGATGCACACTAATGGACTTGCTTCGGATGCTGAATTTGATATACATTTTCCAGATAATAGACCTTGTAAAAGGTATGGGTGGAAATCTATCACATAAGGCTTATATAAACCAGTTGCTCAAACGATGCATCAAGGGATGAAAACTCTCAATCTTGCTTCAGATGCTGGATTTTAATTACATTTTCATGATGAAGAACAAGTTTTAAGTTTTTATATAGGTCTATTCCAAAGTATCAAAATTGCATTAATTTTGCATTTTTGGATGTTCACTCTTTGTTGGTTAATTGTGTGACTTAATTTGCCTTACTTAAAGACAACACACGTTGAGGTGAGCTCTGTAATCTCTGATTACCTATGTTTTTTTTCTCATGGACCTATAATTATCTCACACCTTTCACCTCACCTGGGGGATTTTATATAGTTTGCGAAAGTTCTATCACATTCATACCCTACATTACCTAGATAGAAGAAATCTGATCATTGTTTCATTGAAACTTACATACTTTAAATGTTCACTGACTGACTCAACAGAGAGCTGCGGCTTGTCTGTTTATAGCTCTGCTGCATCTATTTTTAAAATTCCTTATCACATGTTTCAGAATTTAGATAGGACAAACTGACCCACATGTTTCTAAGTTTACATGACCAAAACCCAAACAGTGGCTTGAATCTTTCTTTGTGGTGTAAATTTAGTAATTTTATGGCTAACCTGTGCAAAAAAGAATGCAATAAAACACTGCTGTCATGGAATCTGCAATAGTGACTCAAAGTATGCCCACAAAAATATATGCAAAGAGTTGAATTTATTAGATTTCCCAAACCTTGGATAGATATTTAAAAAGTGTCAAAGATGGGTGAATGCTTGTAAACGGTTCATTGGGTTCATTGGCGTATCCAAGGGAGGGGGGGGGTCGGGAATTGGAAGCTCAATTTATTTTCTGTCTAGTGGAGAGAGAGAGAGAGAGAGAGAGAGAGAGAATGAAACGTTTTCCGAGAATAAATAAAAATACATATATTTGTACGTCTTACTTATGTATTGAATAGATTGTTTCTCACACATTAATTTTCTTCCACTCACTTTTCTTTGAAGAAGGATATGGAAATAACGAACGGATTGATTGATTGATTTCATATTGTTTAACGCCAAGTCGGCAATTTTTCAGCCATATTTTGGCGGGCAAGTATTAACCGGTTTTTGAAAGCTTTTGGTTTCTCTGGCGGCCCCCAATGAGCCTAATCTTTATCGAACTCCAGAGAAATGGTCTTTTGCGTGCCAAGGGGGTTGTTATCCTTGACACGAGGCACCATTTAATGTCCCATCCGACGGACTTGAAATTTAAAAATATGTAAACTGTTAAAAATAACATCATCTAAATACATCCTATAAAATTACTCTAGTCATTTCTATATTTTATTGTCAAAATCAGTTCATGTAAATATTCCAAAATTGCATGTACATTGACATTTTCAAAAAGGTCATATATCGTTCTTGCGTTACCAAAAAGTCTACTTCGAATTTGGGAAAAGTCAGAACATTCTGCAGGCGAAAGGTGAATTTTGATTATTTGCATTGACATCTCCGTTGTCAAGTGGTTTAAGAGGTTTTGAGTTGTGGTCGTAAAGAGACTTTTGTGCATCTTTAATGTTCTGGGGTTCCTCGCGAACAAGTTCTGAGTTAAATCCCATCGGTCGCAATTTGGATTTGACGGTTGGTACTAGCGTCCTTGTGGTTCGTCCAAATAGAAGC
Source organism: Saccostrea glomerata (assembly GCA_003671525.1). NCBI lineage: Eukaryota > Metazoa > Mollusca > Bivalvia > Ostreida > Ostreidae > Saccostrea > Saccostrea glomerata. The sequence goes on along the minus strand of PRKT01000212.1, from coordinate 536,070 downwards.
TGTGCTGGTGAAAGTTTCACTCCTGGTATTTCTGAATTCCTCAACTCCATAAGCGCAATATACGGATCCTTGTGGTCATCCTGTGCCTTCCTAAACAGGTTTTTGATGGTTTGTACAGCTCTTTCAGCCATACCGTTGTTCTGTGGATATCTCGGCGAAGATGTAATATGACAGAAGTCATATTCCTTTGAAAAGTTTTTGAATTCATGGTTTACGAATTCAGGTCCATTGTCACTAATTAACTCTTCAGGGATTCCTAGTCGAGCAAAGTGTTGCTTCAAAATGTTGATAACAGTGGTGGCTTTCCCATCTTGTAAGCGGTTGACTTCTATGAACTTTGAGAAGTAGTCAACGGTTATGAAGTATCTTGTGTTCCCAAAAAACATTATGTCTGCTGCAACTTTCTGCCAGTAACGATTTGGGTTCTCATGTGGTATCATTGGCTCCTTTTGCTGTGCATTTCTGTAGTGGTTGCAAATGTTGCACTGTTCTATCATTTCCGTCAACTGCATGATTATTCCTGACCAAAACAATGTTGATTTAGCTCGCTGTATACATTTCTCTTGTCCCAGGTGACTGCTGTGCAGAATTTTCAACATCTGGGGTCTAAGTTGCTCTGGTGTAATGATACGATCTCCTTTCAACAATAAATAACAATGCTTATCTCATCTCTAAAGTTCCAGTATGGAGTAAGTTCACTGTCTAAATCCTTCCGGTTCGTTGGCCATCCCTGTAGAACTGTGTCGACCATCAGATGATTTCTGACAATTAATAAATTCAATTGAAAACCATTTCTAATCAGAATATAAACACATTGACTAGAGGATGATTGATTGATTGATTATATATTGTTTTACGTCCCTCTTGAGAATTTTTCACTCATATGGAGACGTCACCGGTAAAGGGCTTCAAATTTAGACCTATACTCGGCACTCAGAGCCATTGAGCAGTGAGGGTTCTTTATCGTGCCAACGCCTACCGTGACACGGGATCTACGTTTTAAAGGTCATATCCGAAAGACCCGTGACTTTAACTTCTAGTGCCGAGCGCTTGGAGAAGGAACAGTCACTACCTTTGGTTACGTCTTAGGTATGACGCGGCGCCGCGATCGAGAATCGAACCCGGGCCTCCCGATCACGAAGCGAACGCTCTACCACTAGGCTACCGTGACCGTTGACTAGAGGATGAACTCGAAAAACAATGATAGCTGTTTTCTAACCATCTAGCATTATAAACAAATTCTTTTGATTCAATATAATGGGTTTCTTGAAGGAGAACAATAGCAATATCTAGATATTGTAGCCAGTCATATAAAATTGTACGTTTATTATTATCATTCAAACCCCTTACATTAAGGGAAAAAAATTTCAATATATCGTTCATTATTCTTAGTTCAAAGAGGTACCTTATTCGCTGTCAGGATGCTGTCATCCTCTGCATGGAGGCTATCGCGTGAGTGTTTGGTTGGACCGTCTTTCAGCTGACTGACGAAAGAGGTTATCTCTTGTTGTACAATTTTCGGAGCTTTTCGTGCGGTGCTTCTGATCCACAGACATGATAACCTGACCCAACTTGCTTAAGCCAGGCCATTCTTTGGGTTTGGTATTCAGTGTAGCATGTTCATCCAGTCCACTTCCCCAGAAATCGTCATAGGTCGCTTCGACAATGACACATTTTGTTCCACACTTCGTAATTTTCTCACGAAACGGATCAACTTGGCTGAATTTAGCATCAATGATATTTGTCATGACCTCTGCTTTTTCGGTTTCCCAGGCGGAATTTAAATGATAGATTATTTTAAAAAAAAGTTGTACAGAATTCATAAATTGGATTTTATTAAAAAAAAAAAAACAAGAGGCCCATGGGCCACATCGCTCACCTGAGCACTGTGGCTAGTAAAAGTATAAATTGGTTTATTAATGAAAAGGTAAAATCCAAAAGTAGTCCCATGAACAACAATGGATTTATCTTTGAGAAGATGATTTTTAAAGAATTTTCCTATATATTTCTATGTAAAACTTTGGTCGTCCATTTTGGCCCCGCCCTATCCCCGGGGGTCATGAGTTGAACAAACATGAATCTACACTACCTGAGGATGCTTCCATATAAATATGATGAATTATGGCTAGCTCATTCTTGAGAAGAAGATTTTTCAAGAATTTACATATATATTTCTATGTAAAACTTTGGTCGGCCATTTTGGCCCCGCCCTACTCCCAGGGGTCATGATTTTATCAAATTTGAATCCACACTACCTGAGGATGCTTCCATATAAATATGATTAATTATGGTTAGGTCATTCTTGAGAAAAGGTAAAATCTAAAAGTAGTCCCATGAACAACAATGGATTTTTTATCTTTGAGAAGATGATTTTTCAAGAATTTTTCTTTATATTTCTATGTAAAAATTTGGTCGGCCATTTTGGCCCCGCCCTACCCCGGGGGTCATGATTTGAACAAACTTGAATCTACACTACCTGAGGATGATTCCCCATAAGTTTCATCATTCCTGGCCCAGCAGTTCTTGAGAAGATTTTTAAAACATGCCACCAAATTTTCATTAATTGCCAATTATCTCCCCTTGAATGAGGGCGTGGCCCTCCGTTTGAACAAACCTGAATCCCCTCCACCCAAAGATGCTTTGTGGCAAGTTTAGTTAAAATTGGCCCAGCGATTCTTAAAAGAAGTTTGAAAATGTGAAAAGTTTACAGACAGACAGACGGACGCCGGACAAAATGTGATCAGAAAAGCTCACTTGAGCCTTCGGCTCAGGTGAGCTAAAAATGAAGCACAAGTGTAATACAAAACTTTAGAGCCATCTGTAAGTAATAATGTTGCAATCAGTAATTCACAGCAAATGCTTTCTGATCAAAAGTTTAAATTGTCATGATCAGAATTTTGTTTTCTTTGACAGTAATTGCTGCAGAGACGGGCAATTTCTTCATCAAGTTGTTCTCCATGTCTCTTGTTTCGCACTTCAGAGCACTAGACAGGAAGGCCTTCTTAATTGGATATTCTGGGTATTCCCCATCCTCCTCTGCTATGAGTTTGATAGTCTGGCCATCTTCCTCTTCATATGCGATGAACTGAAGGGTCTTGCACACTTCTGGAACAGCTACTTCCTTAAAAAAATGAAAAATACATTACATTATCCAAACTGTCCTAAAAAGATAAGAAAGTTTTTTTTTTAACAAAAGAGCATTATGAGGTGTCCAAAAAACCGTAGTCAGAATGTTATTTAACACTCATTAAATCAGAGCAAGGTTTACCTCAATTTTTGTCCTTACAGTAGACGATACAGATTTCTCATCATTGTACAGCTGTACAACAACATCAGATATAATTATGTGACTTCCAACAGAGGTCTTCGTCTTTGTTAAGTCACGCCATAATGACACCTTGCTTGTTCCTGTAATGTCTTTTACTTTTATAGTCCTCACACTCGTCTCCTCACCATTGACACGGACTGACCTTTGCATCTCCTCCTGTTAAAGAAAAATGTAATAATGAATCTTATGATCCTAATAATTTGGTTTCTAGTGCATTATTTAATACACAGTGTTGTGGCATTGAAGATCATACAAAAAAATGGCTTTGTCATGTTCTACATTTATTTAGGGATTTTTTTGGAGTCATCAGCTAAACTTATCAATAATATAGAACTTTACTAATATTTAAGGAAACTAAAATCTATGTTACAAAATACTCACTGAATCAACTTGTCCCCTGAGGATAACAATTCATGGCCCTGGGGTCAGGAGCTCTAGTGCTATGCGGGGCTACATAGATTATGTAGTGAAAATGCATTATTTCCTTGAAAATCTTCTCTGCTCCTGGGTATTTAATAAACTACCGGTAACTAAGCACATAGTTATAATAAGCAAGAGTGCCTTTCCTGAATTTTATTAACCCTGAATCAGGGGTTCAGGTATAAAAGCTATTTTGATTATTCAGTAAAAATACATTAATTTTTTGAAAATATTTTCCTTAAGGCTTTGCTTCTGGGTTTTATGCAAATGATCCAAGTATATATAATTATGATGAATAAAGGTGTATCTAGTGAAATGATTATTTTTTTTATGCCCATCCTAGGGGCGGGGGGTTACATAATTTGAAAATAAACTAATGCTTTGAAATCAGCTCTTTGGTATTAATCAACCATTTTATGATAGAATTTGCAAAATTTTGAAATATGTGAAATTTTAAAATTCTTTCCTATTTATTTCTATGTAAAAATTGGATTCCCTATTGTGGCCCAGCCCTACCCCCGGGGGTCATGATTTTCTACAGTGCAGCGGTTCATGAGGAGTTGTGCTGACAAAAAAAAAACAGGACTGACGGACAGACTGTTGAGTCAAAAACATTATACCTCACGCAACTTGTTGCGTGGGTATAAAATCATTGAACATTCGACCTGCTTATAATTTTAGAACTGTTACCTCATCCCAATACTAAGAAATTGTTTTAATCCAAACTTTTTCAACATTGGTTTAATAAACAGAGCCACAGGAAAATGAGTAGTATGGTGGAGAGAGGGATAGGGCAGCTGAAGAGGCGTTTTCATTTCCTGCATGATGAGATCACCAGAAAAGGCATGTCAGGCGACATTAGCCTGTTCCATTCTTCACAATATATGCAAAGACCGCAATATTGCAAGCACCCCACCAGGTGATGATTCAGTTGAACACGGATCGCAGTTCTAGTGAAAGTGTGTGTGTAATGACCATTAGTAGCTCTCCTGTGATCAGATATTTCTGACTTAGATTTGGAGAAAGTGTTATGCCACTTTTTTTCCACGTCTGAAGCTGTTCTAGCTGGACCAACACCCATTGCAACCAGTGTTTGCGCAATGCTTTGCCATGTTCAATTTTTCATGTCTGATGTCAATGTTGGTCCTAATTTCCCTCTCAGAATATGTTTATTTTCATCAACCAGGGTAGTTACAGCAGAAGTTTCATCAGCATTCAAATTCGACTTTCTTTTCGTCTGGGATTCCATTTGGCATTTTCCAGTTTGCTATTTTTACGTCAAACCAGTTGAATTTATTATCTCTTTCATAAAAGAGCGCGTTTGCTGTTGCAAAAAGTACGGCAAATTGCTATTGTTGTCATAGTGCTTCGACTTAAGGTCAGACGACACGTTCCTCAATTATGAATTACTTTTTCCAGGAATTTGTTATTGATTTACTGCTACTTTGACAAGCCTGCTTGCAAAAAATTAGGGTACATTACCAGGCATTTGTGCAAGATACCAGAAGATGGAATTTCCTATATAATCCTATTGAAAATCACTTAAATTGCTGATATTACAATTTTGGGTACACACATATACATATTTATTCTAAATTGTAAGCATTTGCAAAATAAGAATTAATAATATTCATTGAATTTGGTATATTATCAGGCTATTGAAAATTTGAAAAATAATTATCATTTTTCATGAGTTTCAACCTGTCCTTGAGTTATCTCTCTTGATGAAAAAGACAAAATAGGCTGTTGTCAAGAACAATTTTTATTCACATCCCTGTTCAATATAATAAAGGAATCAAATGTTATTGCATTCAAATATAAATAAATGCACAAAACATAAGAAAATATGACTGATTTCCAATACAATGTGTTGTATTCAAAAATTCATTTCAAATTCATAAAATACTGTTGAAGAAAGAGTTCTAGAATTTGTAGTAACTCGCACTTTACCTGTTCATGTTTGTCAGACAATACATACTTTATTCCATTCACTGCATCTCTCTGATGGGCAAGACAAACGAAGATGCTGAAAATGCAGGCCAGATGATGCAACTTTGTTTGCAGTGAATTTTGACAATACATTGCTGTCTATAAGATGTTGTAAAGAACATAAATTTCTGCTGGTCAAATCTGCAAAAGAGTTGTTTTCAAAAACAAATTGAGTGGTAAAACTATGCTTGAGCATCATATCAGAAGAAGCTTTTACACATAACATAAGTTCTTGTAAGGTCTGAGCATCAGACACAGCATCATGGGTATCATAATGCCTACTACATATTTCTTTAGCAAGATCTGTCAGCTTGTAGGATTTTCTACCTGGGATGAATTCCCTACATAATGGCAGAGTGTCGGTAAATCTAATAAAGAAGTCACTGGCACACAGTCCCATAGAATGAAATAAACCAGGGGTTTAAATTTTCCCTAAAAATTCACTGGTCCAAGGACTATTAAGCAAGTAAATATCACTAGTCCGTATCATAAAATTACTAGTCCAAAGTTTAAAGAAAAATATGCTTAGTTTTAAACAATTTTCAATCAATTTGATTACAATGGGGTTTTTGTCAGTACTTTGTGGCTTGGGGCTTGTGCCTCAAGAATTGGGAATTTCAGCTTCAACTTGGCTAATTTAATTGGGGAATCTTCCAAAAAACCCAGTCATTTAAAAGCATTGTCAAAATACTTTGTTTTTGTCTTTGTATTATATAAACAAACAGTTGTTATCACAAATCAAGACTATTCTTGGTATGAATTATCTAATAATTACTTGCATCAAGAACAATAGTGGTATGAATTAACTAACGAAGAAAATCCAACATGGATGAACAACCACAAAACCTGCTTGAACTTTACTTCAAAACATGCAATAAACAAACTGAATTTGATTACATATATAGTAAGTTTTTCTTTGGGATAACCTCCACTATATTTAGGGAAAATACAGGCATATTCTCAATTGGAATTGGGCCGAATTTCGGCCGAAATCGGCCCAAAAAATCACGGGATTAAGTTTTTTTTCTTCTCAAAACTACTAGTCCGACGGACTATTAGAGGGTAACAATTAGCTAGTCCGCCCCAATAAACTTTAGGTCCCGGACCTCGGACCACCGTATTTTTAAACCCCTGTAAACGCACAATGGTTCTGGAATCAAACACTGCATTGTGAGCAACCAATATAATGTTTGTAAATTGCTTCATCCAATCAATAAATGACTGAAAAGCTTCCTCGGTTGTCTTACTGCGAACCTGGTGTCCATTCTTGTACATAATGTTGTCTTTGATGGCTAGACCAGTCACAGCTGTAGCGGAAGCAGAGATTGGTTTTGTTGGAGGAGTGACATATTGGGAAAAGGTCTTATCATCAGTACAAGGTCCAATCTGTGTTACTTCACAATCTTTATCTGAGGAAAGAAAACATGAAACAACTATTAGATGTCAAAAGCATTTTTATCATCAATTCACCACATCATGATTCAGGCACAATTTTTACATGGAAATGCATATATGATGATATTTACCAAGACCTGTTGTTTCTAAGTCAAAGTATACAAATGTATGCTGCCCAGCTGCTATTGGTGTTGGAATGGGTTTGTTGAGAGGAGGGGTATTTCTGTAATGCTGTTGTCTACGTTATTGTTGATGTCGGCATCAGTTTCATATGTGATCCCCTGTTTCACTGCTGATGATTCTTGACTTTTCTTGCTCTCGGCTTTTTTCAATGCTCTTCTTTTTTTGTACTCTTCTGTATCTTCTTTGTTTTTGTCTTTCTTTCTTTTCAAGTTTGTTTTCATGGCAATTGTGTCGGTCACTTTCCCAGGTGAAAGAAACAATTTTTCATTTACCTGAAATGAAAAAGCTTCAAAATTTTATTCTAATACATGTAATCTTATTTACCTTAGTTCAAGCTATAATATTTCAAGTAAAACTGCGAAATATAGTATTTTACAAAACAATACTGTGGTTATTATCACAATTTGATGTAGAACGTGTATTTGAAAAGAAAATTCATATTAATATCAATAAACATTATTTTCCAATTTACCTGTAATATATACTGATGACTCAAATTTTTTTGTGCAACCGCTGCAGCTACTCTAAAATCGTTGCTCTCTGAGCCAGAGTAGAATGTCGATTTAGGAGTCTTGCTTGCCACAGTATTATTGAAACTTTCATTGGGCTGGGTACTTCCTAAATCCACCAATCTATCAGCCTATGAAATGTAAAAGTCAACTATGGATGTCAGATCAATTTTCAGTCCTTCGTCGGAAAGATAGCGGTGGTATGGCAACTGAAGGGGTTTGTAAGTTGTTGGTGATGATAGATACCCACACCAAGATCCACACAAGCTGTGATCACCAAATACATGTTTGGTTATGGCCTACAAAAACAAATACTTGTGTAGGTAATATGACAGTAAATTATATATTTTTCTTTTATCCTTTTATCAGATTATATGATGATAATTATACCTATGATTGAGATCCCATACACACCTAAAGCAAGCTTTGTGCTTACATCAGATGCTCTGCTGGCATGGTCATTCAATTGGGAGTGTCTCGTTCCACTTGGAACAAAAGTCACTTTGTTGCACTTTTTACAATTTATTCGCAGTAATGAACCAAGTCCATATCTCAGTTCACCACAAATATTAGTTAATTTCAAGGGATGTCTACAAAAGTGACCTGTTTTGAGATGTCTCACAGCACCCCAGAATTGGAAAGAACCTTTTATAGACAAGGTGACTATGAAGAATATGGAGTTCTAAAACCTGATGTGAGAAACAAAGAATTAGTTCCAAGAGATTGTAGATTTACCTGAATAAAAAAAAATATTTGTTTTATTGTGTTGTTTGTTGTTCTATAAAAAACAAGGGTGATTTTAAAAAATAGATTCATTTTACATCATGAGTCTCCAGGAGATACAAGGTGATTTACTCAACTGTGAGGTAGAAGCTATTGTTCATCAATGTAATTGTTAAACTGTAAAAGCTCATGGATTGAGTCAGTGTGGCAGAGAAATTCCCACAAGCTAATCTCTATGCCACTCGCAGACCTCCAGGGACTAGAAATTTAGCCGTAGAAGAAGATAGAGGAATTCCAGGCACTATGAAGGTGTTTCCCTCACAAACCCCTGTGGTCATTTGTTTACTAGCTCAATGGGATTATGGAAAAGCAAGTTACCGACCTAAAAGAATTTCCACTTATCAGGATACCCCACAAAACAGAGAGCAATGGTTTCAAACTTGTTTACAAGAAATGGGGGAAAGTTTACCTTACCAGACTTATGCTTTTCCTTACAAGATTGCCTGTGGACTAGCCCAAGGAAATTGGATTCATTATAGACATTATATTGAACAATTTGTACACACTTATGAAAAACATGTGTACATTCTTCATCATCATCATTAATTATGTGTGTTTTTCATGTGATGTAAAATAAAAAAAAAAGTACCTTTTATCTGTCATACTCTGTTTTAAACCGGAGATGAAGGTCACTGTAATCCCCATGCACTCATAAGCAGATCTCTGGGGGGAGGTCAGTAGAAACACTCAAGTAGTTTTTTTTCTTTTTCCCTGTGATATAATGTCAAATATTTTAATGGAAAATTCAGAAATTCATCAGTAATTAAAGATAAAAAACTTGCTATCTTTATGATATTGATTTTCATTATCAGATTTATTTTTTATCCATTTTAAAAATGTAAACATTTGAAATAATTATCTTACTAATAATAATGAAATAAATTAAAATGATATCTCATTGAAAACTTTTTTAAGATTCAAGTTTTTGTTTTTTTTTTATCATAATTGATTCACTGTGTATTTCCCCAAAGGGGGACCAGCAGCCAGGCTTCACTTCACTTAGAGAATGGATTGGTTAAGAACAAAACATATCTTCCAGGTTGAGGACTGTATAGAAAAATAAAACCCATTTTTGTTATTAAATTACATGAGACAATACCTCTTATAAATGTAATGCAAAATAAAATATCTCTTATATATGGATACCTATAATCTAATCATATTAAATGTCATTTGTAAAAAATGTATTTTTTTTTTAAAGACAGATTTATTTTAGGATCGACTTTAAATGATGACATGAATAGCAGGCCATACTTTAAGCACATGACAAAAACATTCTCTCAAATTACACAGAACTGGGTTATTTAGCATAGCTAACATTAAACATATAGGTGAGGGATAACATAATCACAATTAAAAACAATGTGAAACAACTTTAAACGACCTACATGGTGGATTACAAGCCTTTTTCACTGGGGTAAAATCTTGCGGAGATTCGACAATGGCCGCCTAATTTACATAGAAAATTACGGCGTACTTGGAGACATAAACATTTCTTAAAAAGTGACCTGGTGTTATAACTTGAGAGACACACACATACGTTTCTTTTTTGACAGTATAAGGTACTCTTTTCTTTTTTTTTTGAATACACAGAAACGTTTCGTTTTTTCTTTTACTGTATATAAAAAAGATCATTTTTTTTTCTAAGATACAATCGTTTCTTTGACTGTAAATTGAAAAAAAAAAGAATTTTTTTTCCCAAGACACACACAATACGTTTCGTTTTTCGACCGTTTAAGTAAGCATCTTTTCGAAACAATTGGGAGGCCGTGAAAACGGCCGTTTTGGTACAAAACACTTTTTGTTGTTTTTTGGTTTTTTAATTTTTTTTTGTTTTTTTCAAGTTTTGGATTGGAGTTGCGTCCAGGTGGTTCTACTGGTTCAGGAGTCGGTGGACCATCTGGCCGGGTTGTAGAGAAGAAGATTCCTCCTCGGAACTGTCCCCGTCTGTGTTCAGCAGTCCCACGGGCGCCTGTATTATGATGTCTCTGTTCCTACAAAGAGGACAAGGCAGGTTCCTCTCAAAGAGGCGAGCAGCGCATAAAACGCAAGCGGGTCTTTGACGACAGCGTCTGCAAACAAAATTATTCTCCTCCCGCTCTGACAAACACAAAGTGCAAAGAATTTCCTGAGGGGGGGCGGAAACCTATGGACATAAACTAAAACATGATTGCACGGTACGTGTAAAAAACAACAAAAACATTGAGTCTTAGAAAGTTTCATTAAAGAGACGGAGTTTAATTTGAACATTAAATTTTTGGCAAAATGTTTCGTTTAAATTACATACCTTACAAAAATGAGAGGTTATTTTTATCCAATAATTATACACTAAATTGAAGACGATTTTTTCCGGTTATTTTCTGATCTTGACATAGAGCACACGGCGGTTATGACCGGTTGACAGACGATGCTCACTCCTTCATGGCACCTGATACTCTAAATACTCTCTTTCTCAATTGATTAGTAATTCTATAACTAATTAAGACACTACTTAGGAAATGTTTACACAAACATAGACAATAATTTAATATCTAGAAGTGGTGTACTGGAATCATACTATTCAGATCATAAACCTGTGTTTATTGCTTTAGATTGCAAATAAAATGATAAAAAGAAATAAGGCTGCATTAGTGACATCAAATTTTGCTTCCATTTCTAGATGAAGACTTTAGAGGAGGCCTTTCGGTTGACCCAATTTCCCGTCAGGTGTCATAAATACATCTTCAAACTCAAGCAACAAACTCTCAATTTTCTCTTTCTCTTTCTCATTTAATTGATTGGAACTTTTCTTTAAAAGAGTAGCCAAATGTTCGGGAAGTTTTGAACTTTTTGTTTGAGTTTTAGAATGAGGCTCTATTTGATGCACACTCTCAACTGGTTCTAGATCAGCTATGCAAGTATTTCTGTTGATTTTTACCTATTTGTTAGATTGAGAAGGGATATGACAATTTTTTCTCGCCCTGAATCAACTAAGGTTTTTGCCATTAATAGACCATTGACATTGATAATTTGTTTAGGTTCCACTTACCCATAATTTGTACTAAGTTTCCCTTGAATATACCATGTACAACAAAACTGCGCACCTTTCTGACCACATGTAAACAGTCTCGCACATAACATTGATCCCGAACCTCAAGTCCCGATCCCGATGCAAAATCACGAGAACAATGAAAGGGCTGTCTGCTCCGCAAGTTTTGACAGCTTTCACTGTAGGAAAGCGGCTGACCGTAGTATATACTACGGTCATCAAAACATGTCGGCCGAGGTCACCAGTTAGAAATTTTCAGTCAAGATTTCAAACATTTAATAGGTTATCTGTGTAAGTTCTTAAAAAAAATTATATGTACGCTAATGAGAACTTGCTATAGGTTAGTATAACTTACCTGAATTTAAAGAAATAAAGCTGTAGTACGACCTCAAAGTTTTTGACAATGATGACCGTAACAAAATATTGAGATGACCGTAATATAGATTTCTCCCAATGAAGTAGGATGACCGTAATATATAAATATAATCTAATGTGTTTTCTATTCTGTTGCAGAGGCAGACATATCATGCTATTTTTGTGTTAAAAAAGACAAAGATGTTAATGTAATTTTGAACCATAGCTTTGGCACGCCAAATTCACAAAATGAAGTAAACAGAGTTTCACAGTCAATAAACTAGGTTTATTGCTTGTAAACTATAGTTTACTGACTATAAACTACAGTTAACAGCATTAACCTATATTTCATATCAGTAAATCATAATTAACGCGATTATCTATGTTTCACAACCGTAATCTATACTTAACACCGAAAACAATCATTGAAATTGCAAAACATATATTACCTGATCAATACAGTTGTACGATTTGTAAACTAGGGTTTACAATTCTTAACTATAGTTAACGATCTGATAAATAAAGTTTCACGATTTGTGAAACTATGATAAACAATTCTTACCTATAGTTTACGATTGTAAATTATAGTTTTCAAATGTGAATCTATGTTTTTCAACAAAATCTAATGTAAAACGCTTTATTAAGAACAGATAATCTTAGATTACCATTCGTAAACTATAGTTAATTAACAACCGGTAAATATAGTTTTACACATGAAAACTATATTTCACGGTTTGTAAACTATAGCTTACAGTCATAAAACCTAGTTTATCAACTGTGAAACTGTGTTTTGCTCATTTTTGTGAAATTGACGTGCCATACACTTAGCAAAACTTCTAAGAATTCACTTTAATCAATATATTTATTTTAAAACTGTTTTTAGAATGGTATGATATTTTCAAATTATTGCACAACTGAGTATTCTTAACAACTGTAGAAAGAAAATAAAGTATCACCGATGAAAACCAATGTTCCGTGACGAAGCTTACAGGCAATAAATAAATTTGTACTTTGCGTGTTTTGTGTAATTTGCCTCTTTTTGTGATCGTTATCAAATTGAAAATATGGTTTCACTAAAAACACAAAACTTCTGCAAAATGACCATTGAGATAGAAGGTAGAGTCGTTGAAATGTTAATATCTGGACCATCTTTGCAAAACATTTTACTATTTGTTATTTTAATGCTTAATTATGTCGTCCTGAGCGAAGTCGGTGACGACATATTGCGACTGTACATACACAATTTTTGGTTGTCCAGGCTGTTTCTCAAAGATGGCTGGGACAACCTTTCAGAAACACTTCTCAAAGGACGATCACTGCTACTAGCTGTGCCATATGCAGGTCCAGTCCAAAGACTTTTTCTACTTACGTAGGTATTAATAGCTACTTAGGAATTTAAAGCTACCCAAAGTAGCTATTTTTACCTACTTTCTGCTTTACTTGCATTTTGTGGCCAAATGCAGGAACGGCACAACATGAGGAGCAAAAAATTTCTTGACACAGTCACGCTGATGATGAATATGACAAAAATTTGGCCAAAAAATGATTACTTCGTATATTGCCAATTTTGCATAGCAACTAATGTAAAATTGCCGATTCAGGAAGTAATCATTTTTGGCCAAAAACATGAAAAATATGGTTTTCATCATGTTGCGCCGTTTAGTCCTTTGGTCGCAAAATTCAGAAATTATATAAAGTAGATAAAAGTAGTTTATTTGGGTAGCTTTAAATACCTAGGTAGCTATTAATAGCTACGTAGGTAGAAAAAGTCTTTGGACTGGACCTGGTATGGTCCTTTAGTTTAAAAATGTCTACCATTGCCATGGAAACCTAAAAAAATGCGACGAATGTTGTCCGGAAGGGTACTCTTTAGTCCCTTGAACATTCGTCATGAAACATTTTTTTTAGTGATTAGTAATTGTAGTTGTGCGATTTGCATTCAAAATTTTCAAATAATCGATTTTTGCCATGGAGACTAGAGGAAGGTGAAAATTCTTTAACTTTGATTTTTAAATCAAAGAACTGAAAGGAATTATAAGACTTCATGGTTGTCCAATCTTAGCTACATGTAATAGGTACATGTATTGTTTTAGTGATACAAAAAATGAAAGTCGTGTCCGAAATTATCAATAGTTGCCATGGAAATAGGGGAACATTTTGGGGCAACATACGCTATCGCTAGCAATAGTAAACTCTCTAGTTGTACTTGATATTACTTTTAAAAAGTAACAAACAGTATCAAAACCCACTTAAGCACATATTTCTATATGGTGTGCGTCATTTTTCATCGATCACCAAAATAACACAACTTGAAAGTTTTTGACAAATTTAACCAAACCGAAATTGACCTTGATCTTAGTCTGAGGACAAAATTACGCATCACACCGGGGTAAAAGGTTGGTAAATTGTCCAGAGACAATCTTCGGAACATGAAAACAAACAATTTCAATCGTACGAAAATGTTAAAAAAAAAAAAAAAAAAAAAAAAACGTGCTCGTGACAGTTAATTTTATCAGTCCAAGTACTCATTATTCTGAATCGGTGCACATCAGTGCTTCATTATCTAGGATATTAACTACAAGGCATCTGTGTGAAGATACACTGTCAAAAACCCGGATCTTAATCTAATTGAACATAATTAGAATTTTATGAGAAAAACCAAAGCCCTTCCTTTCCACACAATTTCGACTGTTCCAAAGAACTATACAGTAGATGTGGCAGCAGATGGGTCATTCTCCTATTCAGGGATACATGGTATCCAACAGAAAAAAATGTCTTGAAGTAATTAGAGCGAGTGGTGGTCATACTCCATATAGATTTTTTGTGTGAATTTTTCATTTTGAGGGTACATCATTTCCTTGATACTTTGCTTAAAATTGTCACGAGATACTTACATGAAATTTATGCAACATTGAACTTAATTATGCATCATCAATCAAGAATTAAAGAAATCATTTATTGTTAGCATTTGTTCTTTAAAACTTCAAAAAATGTAAGGTGAACACTTAGAAGTTTTATTCAGTGTATATAGCATATTTCACCATTTGGATGCGAGGTTAGGGTTAGGGTTCAGCATACGTAAAATAGAACTTAATTCCGAAACTGAAAAAAAAACTATATAAATCTATTCACTTTCCTATATACTTATCTGGATTTAAAGAAAAAAAATCAGTAATGGATATACAGTGTGTATAAATGTTGAGATTTAAAAAAAAAAATGAAGTTCATGAAAGTAAACGTCAGCAGCAATGTGAGTTTGGACAAGATGCTGAGACTAACACAGAAAGCAGTGAAATCCACAGTGTTCTTTCTGATTTTATCAGGAAAATGGAAGATATTTGTCGTTTGGATGACTTTTGTGCATTAATGAAAAACATCAGAACATGGCAAAAATTGCACACCACTTGTTGCTTGATATCGGCAAGTTCTATAAACAAAGGACGGTTTATTACATGAGGTATAGTGATGAGTCACTGTCATTTTGGGTAACAGTTGCAATTAAAACTGTTTGAAAGGCGAGGGTTGTCTTTTTTCAGATTAGGACTTACAATGTAGTGATGATCGCAATATCAGTATTATTCCTAAAGAATGCAAAATAAACTTAATAGTCGCAATTTTTGTTATTATTTTTTTATATGTATAATGTATATAACATTGTATAATAATACAGAAAAAATAAAAATAACCGTGGCTCCTCGTATCGATAAGTATTAAATCAATCATATTTAAAACGTTTCAGTTCTTTTTTATGACCTCCATACTAATAAGTATATAGATCTTGTATAATGAAATCTGTATTGAACATCAAGTACTGATATTAAATAAGATATTTTCGTCTAAATTGATTTTGTACATATACTACGGTCATCTCTATAATTATATTACGGTCGTCATCTATTTTGTTGAGTGTGGTTATTACGGTCATCATTGTCAAAATCTTTGAGATCCTACTACAGCTTTATTTCTTTAGATTCAAGTAAGCTATAATAACTAAAAGCAAGTTCTCATTAGCGTTCTTTTAAATTTTGCAAGAAATAACACAAATAACCTGACAAATGTTTAAAATCTTGACTGAAAAAGTCTAAGCGATGACCTCGGCCGACATGTTTTGATGACCGTAGTATATACTACGGTCAGCCGCTTTCCTACAGTGAGCTTTGTAACTTTATTAATACTGTCCAAGTTTTCCGGAGTGTAATTTGCTTCGCCTCTATCTCTATATAAAGTCCTGTTACTGCTTCGCGAAGTAAATTAGTTCTAGGGTTAAATGTACATTTAAAAAAGATTGCGTCGTATATATACTCCTATTATTTGCTTTGTTTTCTGTAAAAAATTTGTTTTCTTCTAATTTTGTCTTCTTTAATGTTGATGTAGAATTATTTTCAAGAAAATCATCTGAGGTCTTTTGCACTGAAGGATTTGAAATGTGAAAGCTTCAAAAATTTGTCCATATTTCATTGATTTTTCATTCTAATTTTAAACCCAGATGATTTTAGGAGAAAGAACCACATGCACTTGTTTCTATAATAGTTTTTTATCATATAGTATTATAATAAGAAGAGGTATCCAGCTCCGATTTACAAAGAATAACCCCTCCCTTAGAGTCACACCTTTTATCTCCATAAACAATGTTAAAGCTCTGCTCGCCGAATGGAAAAGTCGAATTCAACCACGAATCGATGTACTGTAAATCGTTTTAATTCCACGATGTTAAATTTTCACGATTTCTCAAAAAGTATCATTTGCGATGGTTTTAATTTCACGCTGCAAAAAATTAATTCAGAATTTCGTGTAAGTATTTAAACGATTTAAAAACTCTTAATGGCATTCACGATGGTTTTTATTTCGCGGAAAAATGATAAATCGTGAACATAGCGAAATTAAAACCATCGTGATTATTTGCCAATCTACAGTATGTTGATACTGGGCAGAGGTTTTGATTCGCTAGAAATATGATCTTAAGATTACATCTGAGGAATCATAATGTCGAAGTAATTTTCTGGAATATGAGAGATTAACAAATTTTATTAATTAAATGCATTATTGAGACACTTGAATTGAATTTTTATACCAACTTATTTTTTTTATTTCGCTCTCTGTCCAGGATTAGCATATATCATTTCAAAGTTTCACTTTTCCACTCCAAAATTCTATTTTCTGCCATTGAGCCATATGGAAAATATAATTATAAATTGGAAAGGTTTGATAGTAGAAGTTTGAAGTGTCAGTGTAATTGATAAAAAAGCTTTCAATGAATGTCTGATTTTATGAAATAGTTTTTTTCTGGATAGATGGAGTTGCTTAGCCTTGCTTGGAATCAGGGTCAATGAAAAAAAATGTACAAACAGTACAGTGAGCATATGAACTTAACTTTTTGATTTTTAAATTCGAGTAAGCATAACGGTATGCAAAATTAGAAGTTGCTTTTGAAGACATTTTATATTTCCATTACCGCTATAAAAGAGCAAGTTAAACTGACATTAAATGTTCTTGGCTGAAACATCCAAAGTCGGCACCACCAAAATCCACTGTTACGATACCTGAGCTGTATCCCCCAAAGCAGCAGGATTACAAGTATGTGTTAATAAGCAACGTCCTTAGGAATTCTTTAATAAAACATCAGGGTTTGTGAAACTTAAATTTTCTTTTATTTATTTTTTAGAAAATGCAAGTTCAATTTGCACTATAAGTTGTTAGATCATATTTTATAAATCAAAAGTGATAAAAACAAAAGAAGGTTTTTATTCAAATCAAAAAAGTTTAAAAAACGACACCCCCCTCTGTAATATTAATTGTACTTACTATATGTTTGAAATGAAATATCCCCTCTCAGTATCCACATGAACTACAAGTATATAAAATTCTCATAAAGAGGGATATGGAGTAATTTTAGATCAAGAAACATAACAATCTTATACAGAAGTCATGCATGACATCTACAATATTTTGTTGGTAAATAAAACAGAACTGACGAGTTTTGCAAACTTAGAAAAGTCGCATAGAATCGGTATATTAATCTAAAGGGAAAATGTTTTTTGAATTACTCAAATTATGTAGAGCACTGACAAGAAAGGTAACGGACAATGACAGATCATTTTTGTATCATCAGCTGGGACAGTTTGGGCGCTTCACAGGTTACTGTTCTTTGGAGTTTATTTTTCAGTTTTGTGGAGTTCTTTTTTCAGTTCAGCCTTGTTTACATATTGATGTTGAAGTTGTGTTTGATTTCTTTGTCTTCATTGTTATACTGAATACTATTAATCTGGATGTACTATTTATTATGGATATAACTAGGTTTTATAGTCTTTTATCTTACATTTCATTTGCAAGTATTGAATATCAAAAAAGAGATTATAAAAAAACTTGAACACACAAACTATTTATAGATTCCGGTACTATGCTATACTGATTTAGCAAAATATTTTGTAGCTTTACACTGGATTCTTTCAGAGGAGCCCTTGACACCTGACAGTCCAGTACCACTGATTGAAGATTTGCTTATGTGGGAGGCGTACAACAGTGCCGATCATCCTAAAACATGGTTTGTAGAGCTCATTGTTAGATTTAATCCTTTCTCTATATTCCTTCGAGTAATCCTTTGCCTTTTTCATTGTAGATCTTGATTTATCCACAAACTTTACTGTCAATTTTTGACTCAGATACTTCCTTTTCCCCACAGACTCCATCATCTGGATAATAACAAATGACGTTTTACGACAGATATATAATTAAGCCTTGTGACAATGGAGAATAAAATCTTTATGTGTATGTGTGTGTGTCCATGTTACGAACAGTAAGAAGCATATTTTTCAGTAAATTTCAAAACAATTATTCTCTATTTTGGTATCCTTATTTCTTTAAAGATTTTCAAATAATTAGATCTTTGGATTTACTTATAATTCAAATGAATAATTCTACAAATATTATTGTTCATAACAAATGTTCTTTTTAAAGTGTCCATGTTATGTACAAACCTAGTTCCTGAAATATTTTTTCACTCAATGCTGCTGAAATAGTATTAACACCTCATTTTAACTGAAACCTTCTATCCAAGCAGATTTCTTCAGTTATTTGTAATAGATCTTTAAAATCTATTTTTAAAAAGACTTATATTAATGTTCATAACAACATACTACAAAAATATATATAAAAATTGTGTCCATATGATGAAAAAATGCAGGTTTTGCTGAATCATATTTCATGCTTCTTACTGCTCATAGGCATTATTATTATTATGTAGTGTTTTTTTTAGTGTTAACGGAGGCCTTATAGATTCCTAATAGGAACCTAACGGTATTGGGCTGTCAGCAAGTATATAAACAGGGTATGAGAATGCATTTTAGGCACTTCTCCTTTATTTCTTGTATTAACAAGATGTCATGTTGATGTAAATTTCCAGAATACAATTCATTCTACCAAAAGCAAAGTGTTGTTCTCATTGATCTATAAAGATGTGTAATCCTACGCATGTACTGCGAGTAGCGCAGGATCCACATTATTTTGTGACTGGCCTGAGTTTGAAGTAGAGTTGAACATAATTGCTAGCTATATTATCCTCAGTTGCGTTACTATTGGTGGCAGCGGTGGAATTATTTGAAATTATTAAAGTGCTTTATTGGATTAAGACTTCACTGAGCAGGATGGAAACAACAATAGTTAGGAAAAGGATAACGCCGAAAAAAGGTAGAACAAGATTTTGAAAGTCATTTAAACGACTCCGGAATTGGAAACTCACCAGGGTTTGAGAGAAAAGCGTTGCCCACAAGTCGAGTAGGTCCAGACACACCTAATAATCAAGAGTGCAGGCCCACATGTATCTCGCAGGGTTGCTCTCCTGTAAAATCCCTATGAGTATCTACAGAGAGAAAAACGAGTCTAGACCGAGCTTAAAGAGAGCCCTTTCTATTTGGTTTATTTTTGCTTTGGTTGGATGTTGTTTAATGTATATAGCCTGGACTCATTTTCCATATGATGAAATTATCCGACAATCGTATAGAACTGCAACAATTGCCCTTGGATCAGTTGCAAGTGTAATACTATTACTGATCATAATAGTATCATGGAAATATGGGGGAACAATCTCTGAAGCTAACGACCAGGTAACAGAAATTCATCAGGGTTCAAACTTTGTCTTATTTGGTGGCAAGGCATCTAACAACCCAAAGGTACCTATCAGGAACCTAACGTGGTTGGGCATCTGAGGCCTAACGCCCCTAATGTAGGTCAAGGTTCTCCTGCAATAGGACATGACTTAGGACTGCCGTTTACTGATGCAACTCCAATAAAGAGGACACAACATAAGATGAGTTCGAGGGTGAATGAATATCCAGTTAGGACCTTTTCCGGAACAAACAATGACGTTTGGAATTAATTATTTTGAGAATATTGCTGAACTGAACTCATGGGACCAGAGAAGTCTCGTTGAGTACACTAAAAGGTCAGGCAGAGAGTTTTGCCTACAGGATACCCAACAACCAAGCTATATGATAAACGTGATGACTTTAATTTTTCTATCGTAGACTTCCCTTACTTATGCAGCAATATACCTTCATCACCTGCATACGGAGTATTTATATCTCAGTTGATCAGATACGCAGGAACATGCTCTACGTATGAACAATTTCTTAAACGAGGTAAATTATTGACAAGCAAGTTGATGAAACAAGAATATCAACAGTCTCGTTTAAAGTCATCATTTCGTAAATTCTATGGTCGATACAATGACCTTGTCAGCAAATACAATTTATCATTGAATGAAATGCTGACTGACGTTTTTCATACCAATTGTTAGTCCATTATTTATACACTGAATTGACCACGGATTTTTTCCGTTATTTCCTGATTATGACAACGAGCACACGGCGGGTGTGACCGGTCGGCAGGGGATGCTCACTCCTCCATGGCACCTGATCCCACCTCTGATGTTTCGGAGGTCCGTGTTTGCTCTGCTCGTTGCTCTCTGAGCCAGAGTAGAATGTTGGTCTTGCTTGCATTGTATTATTGAAACTTTCATTGGGCTGGGTACTTCCTAAATCCACCAATCTATCAGCCTGTGAAATGTAAAAGTCAACTATGGATGTCAGATCAACTTTCAGTCCTTCGTCTGCTAGATAGTGGTGGTATGGCAACTGAAGGGGTTTGTACGTTGTCGGTGATGAAAGATACCCACACCAAGATCCACACACACTGTGATCACCAAGTACATGATTGGATATGGCCTCCAAGTTTTTCCTCATACCATGTACGTCATGTTGATTTTGGCTGACACAATATTTGAAGCACTTTGATAAGTGACTTATAGTCTTAGGATTTAGTTCTTTATAGTTTTTACACTTTTTCAAGTCATACAATTTGTTTGTTAACTGTTTCAGTGTGTGATTTTTGTCACTTTGTTTCTTTAAAGCTGGGTTTACCTCAGTTCTTGCCCTTGCTATGGTGGTAGTATCATTGTCCATGATGATGGTTCCAACACGAGCCTCCTTTTTGCCTAGATCTTTTAGCATTTCAATGCAAATGTCTGGCTCCATAGCTTTGGAACTCCCCGTCCAGTTTTTACGACAGTCGTGAGTTGATGGAGCCTTCCCTGTTTTATCTGCATGATGACATTTTCTGCAGTATCCGTTGCGTGTTGCAAAATTTACTATTTTGCCGGTTTCTCTACCTATCATGGCTGCATGAACTAGAAATATAAACTTACATATGAATTTTACTGTAATATTATACATCTATTTACTGGCTATGAGGACAATAGCAAGTTTATCGTCCCCCAAGACAGCAAAGTATTTCCCGAGTCGCAGCCGAGGGAAATAGTTTGCTGTCGAGGGGGACGATGAACTTGCTCTTGTCCTAGTAGTCAGTAAATAGGTGTTTTATACCGATGCTGACTTTACTTTTGTTATGTCATAATATATACGTGTAATATATACGTGTATATCCTTGTAAAATCAGAAATTTTCAGAGATGAAAAGGGAAGGAAATCGAATGCTGCCGTTGAATAGTTTGGGGACTATTCACAAAGGGCAAATAGCACAAAAACTATTTCACGGTAGAGACTGTTTAGAAAAAATAGCATATTTATTCGTCTTATTTTTATATAGAAAAATTAAACAGAGGTATAATAATATAAGTTATATGTATTTCCTTTGTCAAAATGTGAAAAGACTTTGTATTATTTGAATACATTATCTCATATCTTTCAATAGGACTTACCAGATAAACTTGGAAATAACGCCCTGATCCCCTCTTCTGCCATCCACCATCAAATGACAACATCAACTCATCATTATTACTACAATACAAAATACATATCATCAGGATAAATTTTATTATTAGATTGACTTTGGCTAGAGTCAACAGCCTAAAATTACATTAAAAATGCAATTGAACATCTCATTTTCAATGATAATTTACTTTATATTTTTATGTGTAATACTATTGGATACGATATCTCCGTTTATTTATAGGCACAGTATTCAGTGTATATAGTTGGTGAAGTATTATCTACAAATTCATTTTATGCCTTGGATTAGACATATCATAAATTATGAAGTAAATTTGCAATGCATTTATACAAATTTTTAAAATCCATTGCTTTTTGCAATCATGGTTTAATTTATGCTGTGTACCTAGAAGATTCTCTCTCTGCAATAACCACAGAATCACAACATTGCCTTGCAACGTCTTCTACGGCTTTACCAGCTTCTCTCTTTTTACATTTTAAAGTTGTGTGAGAAAGAGGAGAAGTATTCAATACACTCAAGAGCATGGATACTTTTTACTCCCCTATGCCTGCATGTAGCATTCCTACAAAAAATAAATACTTGTGTATGTACTTTTTATCCCTTTATCAGATTATATGGTGAAAATTATACTTTTGATAGAGATCTCATACACACCTAAAGCAAGCTTTGTGTTTACATCAAATGCTCTGCTAGCATGGTCATCCAATTGTGAGTGTCTCTTTCCACTTGGAACAGAAGTCACTTTGTTGCACTTTTTACAATTTATTCGCAGTAATGAACCAAGGCCATATCTCACTTCACCACAAATATCAGTTAATTTCAAGGGATGTCTACAAAAGTTACAGCCCTCAATGAGTTTGTTCACAACATATCCTAATTCTATTACACGTCTTCCTGTGAACCATTCTATCTGTTTATCACTTTTACAACTATCATCATCAACAAGGATAAATTCAGTGTCTACTTAATCTTCTCTCTGTGCATAGTCATGCTCATCCAGATAGTATGGTACATGCAATCGTACAATCTCGTCCACGTTATTTGCTTCTTGTTGTGAGTGAGACAAACTGACATCATCTGTTCGAAATATTTATATAGTATGAAAATGTGTCCTAAATGTGTGGTAAATTTATTAAATCAAATATTACATATGTATTTCACCAAATAAATACGTGTATGAGCAGTGATCTAACCTGGTGCGCTTGTGATACAGTCATGAAATCCTACAGGCTCGTCCATGTCGTTTGCTTCTTGTTGTGAGTGAGACACAATGACATCATCTGTTCAAACTATATTTATAAGTAAGAAAATATGTCCTTAATGTGTGGTATATTTATTAAATCAAATATGACATATTTATTTCTTCAAATAGACAAGTGTATGAGGAATGATCTAACCTGGTGTGCTTGTGATACAGTTTTGTTCTGGGAAGAATCCCCAGAATACGATTTATTATTTCATATATACATATAATAAAGATTTTTTTACCTTTGCAAACTTCTTTATTTCTCTACCTGTTTTCTTCTAAAGCATTTTTCTTCCTTAGCATTTGATAAGAAATAAATTTTCCATTTCTACCGCGATTTTTTCGCGGTGTCTCCATTGTAAACAAATTACAAACTTATCTCTAATTGCAAAAGAGCGCAAGAAGGGGCATAATAAAATATAATTTTTGAAACCGATTTCGGTATAAATCCGGATTGTTTTATTGGAACTCTTTATAACGAGGAGATACAAAAATAAAATACTTGAGGAACGTGTCGTCAGACCTTAATAATAATAATTAATACTATCAAAATTACTTTATAAGGGCAGGCGTTTTAAAATTTATATTACTCGTATTTTACAGACCTGGTATATCTATGTACATATATTTGTGTTGAACATGTAAAGTCTTATATTTACTGGACACATCTTACACTACATTACTCGTATTTTACAGACCTGGTATATCCATGTACATATATTTGTGTTGAACATGTAAAGTCTTATATTTACTGGACACATCTTACACATCGGTTGACAATAGTTTTCCTAGAGATGTCAATTTCAATAGGTACCTAACCTACTATATAAATTGTAATTAGACATTTTGAACTGTTTCAGTATTCATTTTATGCTTTTGTGTGATCATGAAACAGTCGAACTGTTGCCTGTTTAAAGCGTCATCGTGTTATTCAAGAGTTTTGATGATCATGACATCACTATTCACCTTTTATATAATAAACTAAATGGGAATAAAACACAAAAACAATAAATTATTAAGTACTTTTGATAGTATAGGTTAGGTACCTATTGAAATTGACATCTCTAGGAAAACTATTGTCAACCGATGTGTAAGATCGTTATACGGTATACATTGAATGAATATTTGAATAGCCTAATTCAAAGAATTCGTGTCCCCCGCTAAGGGAAAAACTCGGATCCCCCTGACTGAATTTGTAGAAATGGCTAAATAAATACCAAAATTACCCGCCCTCAAAGTAGGTTGCGCGCGCATCGATTAGGTTCAACACTCTTTTCGCCTCTAAAACAAAAAATTCTTCAAGTTACTTTCAGCATTTCGTCATTACAACATTCGGATATATAGTTATCAAATGGCTGACTACGGTTCGTGGAGTCTTAAAGATATTAAGTGTGAACTTCATCGACGGAATGCTCGAGTTTCGGGTCGAAAACGAGAGCTTGTTGAAAGTATTTAAATGATATAATAAAAAATTATTAAAGCTGGAATAAATAATGGTTCTTGCATGAATGGAACTTCAATTTCTGCTTCTACATAACCCAAATAGGGCAAACTGTCCCCATTTGCACCATAAACATCTAATTTAAATTCAGATATTTCATGTAGATTTTGTTTGTTCTCCAGAGAATTATAAAATGACTCTGAAATTATTGTAACCATTGAACCACTATCTATCAGACTTGAAACCTCTTTCCCACAAATTTTGACATATGCTTCATTTGTTGGACCTATCATCCTATCCTGTAACTCTTTAGGGCATAAATCAGTACTCTCTCCCGTTCGCCCCACGACAGAAGAGATTACTCTTTTGGGTAACCTTGATTTGTATGATCTGTGTACTTACCCCTGTTAGACCAACCTCTACCTCTACTTTGTCCTCTGTAAAATCCTCTTTGTAAGGACCTTCCTCTCCCCACAAACTGAAAATTGTTTACATTACCTTGTTTCTTTTCCAAGTTTTCCAGTCTTCTCTCAATACCTTTAATCGCTTTGAGAAGTTCTTGATTTGTTGCATCTCTGCTACCTTCTGTTGATCTGCAGTGGAGAGCTGCAGACGTGGCATCCTTGTTCACAGTCTCCATGTTGATCTCTTCTTGCTCTACTTTCCTGATTTCTCTGAGCAAAACCTGAAATTCTGTTATATTTGCATAGATATATCTAGTAGAATTTCTTAATGACTTACTTCTCAATCCAGTCCACAATTTACTACATAGCATTGTTTTTTTTGCAATGTCATCTATGTGGCCCTGTTTGATTGCCTTACATAGTGTAGATTCTAACCTAGAACCATAAGCCACAATACTCTCATTCTCTTTCTGACAGTCATTATAGAACTGTTGCATTAGAGTTTCACTGCTACTCACCATTCCGTAAAACCCTTTCAATTTCTCTAAAATATGACTCACTGTGGCTGATTCACCGAGTGAAATCAGCATTGACCTTGCCGTTCCCTTGAGGGAATTTCTAATTGTCTGTAGCAACACGGCATCAGGTAAAACCTGTGAATTACTAAGGCACCTTACCTCGAAACTCCAGACTTCATAGGTCACTTCCCCTTTTTGAAGTTCCTCATTGCCACTAAATGTCGGAAGCTTTGGAGTCGTATTGAAATTACTCTGCAAAGTTGACAAATTGAATGAGGGATTTAATGCAGGTTGAAATTTACCTGGTATTGGAGAACTTGAAAATGGTAAACCTTTTCCTGGACCTGTCAGAGGTGTACTGGTCTTCATAGCCATGAAATAATCATACTCTTCTTTTGTAATGACTTTATATTTTGGGTCAATCTTACCTATATCATCTATTTCATGTATGAACTTTTCTTGATCTTTTTCAGCCTTCTCAATCTCCTCTTCCCAGGACTCATGATCTGATGCTTTCTTTCCACCTGTAGCCATTGTTATAATAAACACTGCTGTGACTAGAAAAGTAAAGCAGATCTTCATAGATTATACAATCAAATTCAATGTAATAAACCCTGTAAAAAAATAATCTACAAATTTATATCTCAAACTAATGATCAATATCACTACATTTTTCTATCAGTGTCACTTACACTTCAAGTATCAGTAAAACTTTCCATGAACCCTGTAATTCCCTAGATAAAGAGCCTAATTTCTCTAAATCTTGCTCTAAATAACTACCCTAATAAATCTTAATCTACATCTAAAATAATGATGGGGCATGAAATAATGAGTTTGATGAATCCTGGAACACAAAGATGATCAACACAAAAATGACAATCAACACAACCTCCAAAACACAAAACTTGTCAACCCTGAAACTTGTGAATTTAAACCAAATTGATTATTCTGGAACAAAAAGTAGATTAAGGTTCTGTCTCACAAATATTTCTCTCTGCTTTTTCACACCAATTTAATACCAAGTGCAAATAAAATGTTAGTAGAGAAGATGTCTATGTACTATGTCTTACTATTATTCCCAATGATCTACTTACTTCCCTCTACTTTTCTTTTTTTTTCAATTATTTAGGAGTTTTTAACTTTTGAGGCTGTTTAACACACTCTCAATCGCTCTACTGTCTCACATGGATGAAATATACAATCAAATGACAAATGAACAAATATTACATACAAAACAACAATCATCTACAAAGTGAAAGTAGAAATGCTGAAACAGTCAATAGCAGTCAAATAGCCAAGTCCACCACGATTTCCAGGTCGTCCAAGACTAGGGCGCGTCTATCCGTTAATGAGAAGGCCACACAGTTCTTGACACGAATGTTATTTGAATCGATAATAACCAAAACATCTCTCGTCTCGGCTACACCGTCCACGAAGTATCCATAAATGGCTGTGACGTCACACTGCTTCGAAACGCTTGGGGTAAAAATAGTCCCTGAGTGGCTCGTAACTGCCGGCACGGGAGTTCAGTGTTTCTCCGGATTGAAAAGATATTATGTAGAGCTCTGTTTCATTAATTATCACACACTGAAAAATAATTTACACCACACAAAGCACTTTTTTGTCCCGGTCACCTTCAACAGTTTAAAGACGTCCTGCTAAACAGCTTAGAATTCATGTTTGTAGATTAAACCAGCGTTGGGCGCCATTGTCACGGGTCTCCCAATCTCAGGGAATAATAATAATTCAACACAGTTCCTCAATAAAGTTTCACATATTTATTGGATGACAATTTCTGCAGGTACGATGAAATAAAGTATAAACGAATGAACGAAGGAAGGTGACCAGTCACATCAATTAAGGCACTAAGATTCCGTAAGGAATTTCTTAGACAAACTGCTCATATGGATTTCTTGCAGGAGAACATCCAAACTACCGTCAATGTATCGTCAATATTTAAAAGAAATAGTCCGTGCATAAGTATATATACCAGGACTCACACATGCGTACATAACTACCACACCCCATACATACTGTTTGATGACCCAGATGGAGTTGATGTCGAACTTGGTACAAGACCTTACCAGTTTGAGCCAGAAGCCGATTCTGACGAGGAATTGGTAGATGAAAACAACACACAGCCCAGCGAGGACGAGCGCTTGGGGAATACTGACTGGTTAGAAAATGGCATTTTTTCCAATTAGATTGCTTAATGTGACATATATAGTCCAATATTTAGTCTTAATAAACATATAAAGCAATATAAATTAATGGACGTTGAGATTGAATATTGTTCGTTATTTCCATATCCTTATTTAAATGATAGATGATTTTAAAAAAAAAGTTGTACAAAACTTGATTTGAAGTACAAAACTTTAGAAACATCTGCAAGTAATAATGTTGCAATCAGTAATTCATAGAAAATGCTTACTGATCAAAAGTTTAAATTGTCATGGTCAGAATTTTGTTTTCTTTGACATTAATTGCTGCAGACACGGGTAATTTCTTCATCAATTTGTTCTCCATGTCTCTTGTTTCGCACTTCAGAGCACTGGACAGGGAGGCCTTCTTAATTAGATATTCTGGGTATTCCCCATCCTCCTCTGCTATGAGTTTGATAGTCTGTCCATCTTCCTCTTCATATGCGATGAACTGAAGGGTCTTGCACACTTCTGGAACAGCTACTTCCTTAAAAAAAATGAAAAATACATTACATTATCCAAACTGTCCTAAAAAGATAAGAAAGATTTTTTTTTAACAAAAGAGCATTATAAAGCGTCCAAAAAACCGTAGTCAGAATGTTGTTTAACACTCAGCAAGCATTATCAGAGCAGGGTTTACCTCAATTTTTGTCCTTACAGAAGACGATACAATTTCCCATCATTGTACAGCTGTACAACAACATCAGATATAATTATGTGACTTCCAACAAAGGTCTTCGTCTTTGTTAAGTCACGCCATAATGACACCTTGCATGTTCCTGTAATGTCTTTACACTTGCCTCCTAACCATTGACACGGACTGACCTTTGCATCTCTTCCTGTTAAAGAAACATGTTATAATTAATCTTATGATCCTAATAATTTGGTTTCTAATGCATTATTTAATACACAGTGTTGTGGCATTGAAGATCATACATAAAATTGCCTTGTCATGTTCTACATATATATATTTCGGGATTTCTTTGGAGTCATCAAATAAAATTATGAATAATACAGAACTTCACTAATATGTAAGGAAACTAAAATCTATGTTAAAAAATACTCACTGAAACAACTTGTCCCCTGAGGGTAACAAGGGTTTTTGTTGGGGAACTTTTGGCGGTCTTTATGCTCACCTCCGCAGCAGGAGGAGGAAATGCAATTTCCTTCCCCTGTGTTACCAGGGATTCTGGAACATCCAGAGGTTCAGTTTTTAAGAATTTGCTCCGGTTTGCTTTCACCAAAGACTTGACAATTTCATTTTTAATTATAACATTGAGCAACATATCTGTGTGTCCAAGTTTTACGACGTCAAACTTGGTGCTGTCGTAGAGTACTCCTTTCACTGTCATTGTTCTGTCTGCAAATCCAATCACCGATGATTGGCGCTGCTCACCATTTGCATTCCTGTAAGCAACAACTGGGCCAACTCCACAAACTTTTACTTTCAATGCTCCAGAGTAGGGAGTGCTGGACAAAGTGCTATCACGAAAGGACTCCTCCAAAGTCTTCATCTAGAAATGGAAGCAAAATTTGAAGTCACTAATGCAGCCTTATTTCTTTTTATCATTTTATTTGCAATCTAAAGCAATAAACCAGGTTTATGATCTGAATAGTATGATTCCAGTACACCACTTCTAGATATTAATTTATTGTCAATGTTTGTGTAAGCATATTCTTAAGTAGTGTCTTAATTAGTTGTAGAATTACTTATCAATTGAGAAAGAGAGTATTTAGAGTATCAGGTGCCATGGAGGAGTGAGCATCTTCTGTCAACCGGTCATAACCGCCGTGGTTACTAATCAATTGAGAAAGAGAGTATTTAGAGTATCAGGTGCCATGAAGGAGTGAGCATCGTCTGTCAACCGGTCATAACCGCCGTGTGCTCTATGTCAAGATCAGAAAATAACCGGAAAAAATCGTCTTCAATTTAGTGTATAATTATTGGATAAAAATAACCTCTCATTTTTGTAAGGTATGTAATTTAAACGAAACATTTTGCCAAAAATTTAATGTTCAAATTAAACTCCGTCTCTTTAATGAAACTTTCTAAGACTCAATGTTTTTGTTGTTTTTTACACGTACCGTGCAATCATGTTTTAATTTATGTCCATAGGTTTCATGGCATGTACTGTTGATAATTTTGATGCACTTCCCCTTCTTGAGCTTGTCAGCCATGTCTTTCTTGAACGTTGAAAACTTTAAATGCGGGTCCACCTTGTATAAAAACTGGTATGAAGTATACTTCAAGTTTTCCCATATGCGCTTTTGATCGTACGCGTCTGAGGGTTTCTCAGCACGTACACTTTAATCCGCCTGGATGGCGAGGTCAACTAAGTGCATTTTTGGCCGTGAGGATCGGAATTTGATTGGCTGAGCCGCTGGGTGCTATCTGTTTTTGTCCCTCGTCGTCAATCGGTCCTAAACTTTTGAACATTTTCAGCTTATTTACTGCAACCACTAACCAATTTCAACCACATTTGGCACAAAGCATTTATGGGTGAAGGGGAATAACAATTGTGAATTTCATGATCCCTGCCCCCCTGGGGGATGGGGCCAAAACCACTAAATTTAATGCAATTTAAAAAAAATCTTCTTTACTCATTGACTTCAAGCAGTCAGACTGTTTGCATGATTGTAATCAGCTTTGAGTCTTTTACAAAAATAGTGAATTTCATGGCCCATGGGTCAGAGGTTCTAGTGCTAGGGCGGGGTTAAACAAGTATAAAGTGATAACGCATTACTTCTTTAAAAATCTACTTATCTGCTCCCGGGTATCAAATAAACTAACCAAGTAGATAGATATGATGAGCAAGAGTGCCTCTACCAAAATTGTGAATTTTATGGCCCCAGGGTAAGTGTTTCTGGTTTTAAGGCAAGGCTCTATTGATTATATATAGAAAATATATACCACATTGAGAGTCTTATCTAAAATCATATACTTGTCTTTAATGTGGATGACCTTTTGAATTAACTGTAGATATTTCTGCTGTTTCAACTGGTCATTCTTGTTCATCAGAATTTAGACGAAGGTGTAACACAATGGACGTTATGAAAACTGATATATCATTAAATTATTACATAATTATAAACTTACTTTACCTATATTCTTATATTGTTCTTCTATTTATTTAAGTTTTATTATGTATAAATATTTGTTTGTGTTTACAACATGGACGTGTGAGAACAGGGCATAATAACCCCTGTACGTCCGGTGCTGAATGGGTGATGGATCATTCCGCTTGTCAGTTACCGCGTTAATGTGGACACTAATGTGAACTTAGAGTGATAGCAGTACCATCTGGACCACGCTTTGGTCGTACTTCGCCCTGATGATGAATATTCTACTGCTACTAATGTCCAGTATACTGACTGACCAAGCGAGTGTACCATGGCCCGAGGCAAGGTAGTAACAGCTGAGCCACACTTCGGTCACACTTTTACTCCTGATAATTAATTAACTGCTACTACTATGGCTATCAGATGTACAATGACCCGAGGAAAGATGCCAGACAATATAAGCTCTAAATTTGGGCTCTCGGTTGAACACAACGCAATACTATACGACCAGATTTACACTAACGTTAAAAGCCTTCCCTGTACTGGTATTATCAGTGCCTATATTTGAGACTTATAATTACTGCACAAAAGTGTACATTATAATTTGGACTTTCTGTTTATTTTTGAACTGTTTGTGTGTCCGTTAATTGAATAAAAACTTTATATAACCCGCATTGAACGTTATTGTGTTATTTAACGTTCAATTTGGTTCTGTGACCAGGATTTGGATTGGAATTCCTGCCAAACGGGTTACAGCGTTACAGCGGACTCTTGGAACTTGAACTCTGCTTTTCTATTCTGAAAGTATTTCATCTTCTGCCAAAATCTCCTATTATCATGGGTGAACAAGAATTTATTAATGTTTATTAATGCTGTAAAAGGGCTTTCATTAAAATGGACAGTTTGAATCAAAATTTGGGAACAAGTCAAATAACGCCTTTTGATGGGGATCCAAAAGCATTTAAAAGATGGATTAAAGCGGTAGAGAAGCATGCATATCTTGAGGGGGTTCCAATAGAAAATATGAAAATGGTTGCTTTTAAAACTAGTGCAGGGGCGGTTAGTGACTTTATTCAGAGATATTTCAAAACGAACCCTATGGTCGAATGGGAAACTTTAAAAGCAGAACTTTCTATGAGATTTGCAGAAATCTTTGATTCACAGCATGCATTTACGCTCTTACGACAGGTCAGACAAGAGAAAAATGAAAATTTTCAAATCTTTGCTGAGCGCTTGCTCTCTCTGGCAGAACATGCGTACCAAGGTACACAGGATGCGAGAATATCAGAAAGCCAACTTGTTGGGTTCTTTGTTGATGGTCTCTATTCAGATAGACTAAAGTTAAAGGTCATGCGGGACAATCCCGGCACTCTTCAAGATGCAATCAATTCTGCCCGTGCTGAATATAATTTACAGCAACGGTTTCACTTGAGAACAGGGAGAAATTACTTTGCCCCCGTAAGTCAGGCTGGGGAACCCATGGAAGTATATCATTATAGGTTTAAGAGAAAACGAACTGACCATGACGTGTGACAAAGACCAAGACAATTTGTCAGAAAGACATTTGCCCCAAAGAAGGCTTTAGCGGTCGAGACAAAACGGTCTCGTGAAGACGTTGTTTGTTGGTCCTGTAACAAGAGAGGACACTATAGTCCTGAATGCCCAAATAAAAAGAAACATGTAAACAATGTAAACGCAGTGCCGGCTGGCGCTGAAGAAGAAAATTGGGAGGAGTTAAACTAGAACGCTCCGCTCAAGTTGGGACCATTGAGGGGAGCACTAAGAAAAGGAAAACAAAACAAAAGAAAAATGTTCAAAATCTACCCACTTTGACTGTAAATTCAATTGAAAATCCAAAATTCATTTATTATAAAAATTGGAAAGAATAGATTCAGACCCCTATTAGATACTGGCGCCGCAGTTTCTTTGGTAAGTTCAAACGTATATTGGTCCCTTGCTAATCCTTCAAAATTATCTAAAGCTAAAATGAATTTAAAGTCTGTAAACGGCGCTAATTTGAAAATAGAAGGATGCACTCAAACTGAGTTTGTTATAGGAGGTCTAACAATGTCTCATCAATTTTATGTTGTACAAAACATTAATAGATCTTTTATATTGGGTAGAGACTGGCTGGTCCAAAATGGTGTTCGACTTTATTTTGATCTTGGAAGTTTACGAATTGGGAAAACGTATGTCCCGATGGTTGAAGATGTTCATATTGCTTCTATTTTGAGAGCGACAAAAAAAACTGTTTTAAAACCTCAATCAACCACCGTGTGTTTTGCGAAACATAAAGATCACGCAAGATTTCAAAATAAAACTGTTGAAGTAAATGCTTTAGAAAAGGGATTTATTAGCGACGAACCAGGTTTGATGATTGGAAGTTCAATTGCAAAAACTAAATCATCGCGTAAAGTCCCAATTCTAGTCGTAAACAATACCAATAAAACTTTCAAAATCAAAAGAGGGTGTGTGATAGGACGGATAAACGTAGTCAATGATAAATCTATCGAAACATCGATTAAAAATAAAAATAAGAGCAACAAAGAGAAAGAGTTGAAATCGGAACTTAACGCTGCGCCAGAACATAAAGAGATGATTGAAAAAATTGTAATGCAAAATCAAGATCTTTTTGCTAAAACTGATGCGAAACTAGGGCATACTAAAACGATCAAAATGAAAATTGATACAGGTGATCATGCGCCGATCAAAATGAAACGGTATCGTACTCCGTTGAATAAACGAGTGATCGTAGACAAAGCAATAGACGAAATGTTGAGCGCGAACATTGTGCGACGTTCAAAATCGCCCTGGAGTTTTCCGATCGTGGTCGTAGACAAGAAAGACGGAACAAAACGTTTTTGTGTAGATTTTAGACAACTAAATAAAATCACAAAAACAAATTCTTGGCCCTTGCCCTTGATTGACGATTTATTAGATCAATTGGGAAAAACAAAATATTTTACTTCTTTGGATCTAAAATCAGGGTATTGGCAGGTACTTATGAATGAAGAAGACAAAGAGAAAACTGCATTTGTTTGTCATAGAGGCTTATTTGAATTCAATGTAATGCCTTTTGGCCTTTGTAACGCCCCACAGATCTTTTCAGAACTTATGAGTATAGTTTTGGCGGGTCTAGAAACATTTGCTTTGGCTTACTTAGATGATATTTTGATTTGTTCAGAAACAATCGAAGATCATGAAAAGCACATTCAAACTGTATTTGAAAGACTCAGGGAACATGGGTTAAAGTTAAAGGCGAAAAAATGCAGTTTTGTTAAAGAGAAGACACAGTATTTGGGCTTTATTATTGATAAAGAGGGAATAAGACCAGACCCTAAATAAGTGGCCGCAATTCGAACATTGCCATCCCCTAATACTGTAAAAGAAATACGCAGCTTTATAGGTATGTGTAGTTACTATCGTCGGTTTGTACCAAACTTTTCAAAAATCGCCGAGCCTTTGGTATCACTAACAAAGAAATATGCGCGATTTAAATGGAATGATGAATGTCAAAAAGCGTTTGAATTCTTAAAAGAAAGTCTTACCGTGGTGCCGCTGTTATCAGTACCGGATACAAATAAAGAGTATATTCACTATACCGATGCTTCCGATACAGCGATAGGCGCATGCCTAGCTCAACCGTTAGATGTAAACGAACAAAGAACGGAAGAATCTAAAATACCGGGTATCAGAAATGAAAAGCCAATTTGTTACCTTTCTCATAAACTAAGTGACACTCAAACTCGTTGGTCTACAGTCGAAAAAGAAGCCTTCGCGATCCATTATGCTCTTCAAAAGTTCGATCCTTATTTTTATAATGCTAAATTTGTAATTCGCACTGACCATAAACCACTAAAATACCTATTAGAAGCCCCAATGAAAAATAAAAAGATTCAGTTATGGGCCTTGAGTATTGCGGGTTACAATTGTCAAATTGAGTATATACCGGGAACAGAGAACACATGCGCGGATTTGCTATCCAGAACGCCGCTAACAAGTCATACGTCGGAAATGGAAAACAACATTGAACAAAATGATCCAGAGGTACAGGAGAACACATTGGAAATTTATTTCATTAATTCAAATGCAATTAATCCAAAAGATTTTGTACGCTATGATATAGGTGAGCCTGACATTCCTTTCAAACCTCAGATCCAACTTGGTGAAGACAATGAGGTAAGTATATCTGAAGAGCAAACCAAAGACCCTGAAGTACTACGCATTATCCGCCAGATACAACAAGGTATAGCAAAGAAAGCAGTAAGTGACAAACATCTTATCATTGACGATGTGTTGTATTATCTATCAAATGCTGATAATGATCAAGTTATTAGGCTTTTTGTGCCAACACATTATCGATCTGGTGTAATCAAGCAGTATCACGACGACAATGGTCATTTGGGAATTGACAAGACGTTTGATGCTATCAGACAGAAGTACTACTGGCCTAACCTTTACAAAGAACTGTACGACTATGTTGGTAAGTGTGTAACTTGTGCGATGAGAAACCTTAAGAAGTTAAAGCCATCTGTACAAGAAACAGACGTTCCACCATTTACCTTTGCAAAGATTGGTCTTGATCTATCGGGTCCATATCCGCAGTCCTTATCGGGAAACAAATACATTATTGGGTTTGTAGATCTATTCTCCGGTTGGCCAGAAGCGTTTGCAATTCCAGACAAAACAGCAGCAACCATTGCGCACTTGATCATCGAGGAGATATTCCCAAGGTTTGGAGCTCCGTTGGAAATCATTACTGACAATGGTACGGAGAACGAAAACAAGGTAATTAGAGAGACTTTGAAAGAACTTAATATCTCTCATGTTAAGACATCATACTACCATCCCCAGAGCAATGCCAAAGTTGAGCGATTCCACAGAACCTTGCATGATGTACTGTCCAAGAAGTTGGAAGACAATTTGACGACATGGGATATTTTCCTGAACCAAGCTTTAGCAGCGATTCGATTCAACATCAACGAATCCTCATCTTTTTCGCCATTTCATCTACTCTACAGCCGCGATGTAGTTCTTCCTATAGACAACATTCTACAGCCTCGACGTAGGTATATGGGTGAGGATCCTCACAGAGTCGCACTGGAACAACAGCACAAGACCTTAACCATGGTTCACAGAATCCTGAAACGATCCAAAAAGAGACAAGCAAAGTACGCAAACAGGAACGCAGTAGACGTGGACTTAGAGATCGGAGATCCAGTCTATTACAAGAATAACCAACGACAAAGTAAGCTTCAGTCTAAATGGAAACCATTTTATAGAATACTGTGAAATCACAAATTTCCGTGGGGGTTTAATTTTCGTTGTTTTCGTGGTATGACAAGACCCACGAATTCATGTCCACCACGAAATGTAAAATGTCAAATACACAAGTACTCATTAATTCTTGATCCACGAAATCAAATCCCCACGAACCAAGAGATTTTCCTCAAACCACGGAAATTTGACCCCACGAAAATATGTGATTTTACAGTAATTGAGCAGATATCTCCTGTGACGTTCAAAATAAAGAGTCAATTAGACGGTAAGGTTACAAAAGCGCATAAAGAGTTACTTCGACTAGCAAAGATCGACGAATAGGAAATACCCCAGGACGAACAAGGTAGACCGTTACGTAAGGCCACTTACGTAATGCCCCCCGAATCAGAATCTGAAAATGATGAAATAAACGATCGTGACCCCGCGGAACAAAATGAAACGACAATACCGAAAGAGAATGGACATTATTCTGACGATGAATCGAGTAATTCCGATGTAATTTCAAACGGAGATTCTGATATGTCAGAAAGTGAGCTTGAAAGAGAGACAGTAAAGCAAGAAAGTGTAATGAGTGGTAGCGAGGAAGAAAACATCCCTCTCGCGAAATTAGCAAATAAATATAGAAAAGAGAGAGAGAATTCCTCCTCTGAGGATGAGATTCCCTTATATGAATTATCTAAACGATTAAAACAACGAAAGACGGTCGCCCGCGTGGCGCAGTGGTTAGAGCGTCTGCTCTAGAGTCGCGAAGTAAGGAGTCAATCCTTACGTCGCGGGTTCGAATCCCACTGCGGGACGTGGAGACCGGTCCTTCGGATGAGACCGTATAAACCGAGGCCCCGTGTCGCAGTAGGTGTTGGCACGAAAAAGATCCCTCACTGCTCAAAGGCCCTAAGTGCCGAGCATAGGACAAAATTTGTAGCCCTCCACCGGCAAGTGGTGGCGTCTCCATATGAGTGAAAAATTCTCGAGAGGGACGTTAAACAATATACAATCAATCAACGAAAGACGAGAGAAAACGACACCGAATTAAATAACAATAATTCGGAAAGTGAATCTGAGTCTAATGGGTCCCTTTTGGATATTGTTGAATGTAGGGCCCGGGACAAAAGAAACAAAATAAAGAGAGCTAAGGAATTTCGAAATTTTATTAGATCTCTTTCAAAATTAATGTAACTTTCCAATTATCTTTATTTTTTTTTTATATTTTCAGTCACCACCTGTTTCAAAGGTAATGTCAAAAGCAGTTTACACCCTGTTAGAATATTTCCTCTCTGAAATTTATTTACTTTATTAATTCCAATCAGGATTTAGAAGTGCTTATTCTACTGAAACTTCTTTTATTCACTTAATAGATCACGTAAAATCTGAAACAGCTCAAGGGTTTTTTTTACTGGAATGGTTTTTTTCAGATCCTCCGAAAGCTTGTCACACAGTAGATCATAGAATTTTATGTGAAAAACTGCAGGTTATTTTATTTATCCAACAGAGAACAGGTTGTAAATGTTAACAACACTTTTTAGGTGTCAATCAAATCTCATCATGGGTACCCTAAGGCAGTATCCTTTGACCTCTATTATTTCTATTATATGTAATGCTACCTTTACACTATGCTCCCGGCAGCCACGACAGCCCCGCTTGCCCGAAACGTAGTGCGCCGTGAGATTTTGGTTATATTCCAATCTGTATCCAAGTCTTGACAAGTTCTTCTGCGGTCGTCTACGGTCTTCTACGGAATCCATGATGGGCCCTAGGAAGAAGTTGCAATGAAGTGCCTGAGGCTCCACGGCGCACTACGGTTCTGCCACGTATGCCAGCACGTTGCCCCCAGTCCTCTTACGTTTTGATAGGTCCCCTCTCGTTTCCCGCGTTCTGATGAAGTTCTTATACGTTTTTCACGTTCTGTCAAGTTTTTCTACGTATAAAACATCGACACCGGGAAACTATGGCTCACGTTTATACCAGAGAAGGTTTCCTAACCAGGAACAATCACTGTATCATGACTCTTCAAATATAAAACATCATGAATTCCCAAGACCAAGATTTTATTTTCGCGTGTTTGCTTGGTGCATACCAAATTTCACTTCGTCAAAATGTAGAAAACCTGTAGCAGTTACAGAGAGGGAAGGCAGTAACTAGGAATGAGACGAATAAGACGGATGAGAAGGCGGACATCCATATGGATCCATAATGAAACTTCTTTGCAGTACCCGGCTTTTATATGCTTCCTTTCAGACCGCGTGCGCCGTGTCAGACCGTCGTAGAATGCAATACACCGGAACCATGAACCGTAACATGCCGGGACGAACCGCTATTGAACGGGAGGAAACGGCTACCATACACCCTAGTTTGCCGTAAGGACCGTGATGAAATGCTAATTAAAATGAGAAAAATAAGCAGTTTTATTTTTTCAGAAATTTACAGGGCAAATTTACGCCATAAGTGATCCTTGTTCTTACACACAGACGACTAATTTTGAATGTGATTTATATGTATTGTAGCACTTCCAAAGGAACTGTTATATCTCCTGTTATTTTCCTGGATTGTGTTAACCCTTTTACTCTTATACCTATGCATGAGCATTAGGAAATAGTAAAAATCATGAAGACTATATCATTGAAAAGTGTCTTTTGCTTCTCTCTGAACACCGAGGACATAATTTATTAGTACACTTAAGCTACAGTGTGCATCCTTCATTTGTCATTTTATTTTGTTTAGGCTATTATGCGTTATTTAAAAACAATTGAAAAGAAGATAGGTACAGTTAAAGATGTAGTGAAATCTCTGCACCGCCTTTGATGTTACTCGAACACTGTCCCCTCGCGTAGCGGACCAGCAGCATGAAGAGTATATTACGTAATGTGTATATACGTCTGTAGTAGGAATGATTATACACGATTCTAAGTTAGCACAGCCCTGAAAGTTGCGACTTAATTATCTCAAAGGTATTACGTTTTATTTATCCATATTCAGTATATCGTGACATTTTTTTTTAATTTTTCTCTCATGACAAAGTAGTATAATATTAATTACGTTTTTTTTTCTTTAAAAGATTATTTTACAGTTGGATTTTTTTAAATTTCTGTTTAAGTGCTCGAGGGCAGAGGAGGTCATTCTTTCAAAGGTGGGGCTGTATTATTTAGGGATTTTACCCCATCCTACCCAGGTAACTAGACCACTTCTATTGATTCAGAGCATTGATAAGATTCACTGTGCAGACACCACCACACTCAACAAAGCCAAAAAATAGTTCGAGACATACAAAACAAGGAAAAATGAGGAGTCGTTAAACAGTTTTTCTAACCCTACACTGTATTGAGAATTACACTCTTATTTTCCATTCGTTTATTGACAATGATTTATCCATAAAGTAGGATTCTTCTCATATAATTTCTCGTATTTAAAAATTGATGAAATTTCCACAGAATTAAGAAGACAATATAACTTAGTAAATTCACAAGATCTTGATATATGAAAGCAATTAAATGTTTCCTTTTATAAAGTGTAGCATTTAGTTACGGCATTTATAAAAGATTTAATG
Organism: Saccostrea glomerata; assembly: GCA_003671525.1. Lineage (NCBI taxonomy): Eukaryota > Metazoa > Mollusca > Bivalvia > Ostreida > Ostreidae > Saccostrea > Saccostrea glomerata. The sequence goes on along the minus strand of PRKT01000212.1, from coordinate 496,149 downwards.
ATATACAATGATATATAAATGATAAATGAACCTGTCAACTCATTTATCCCTTGACCTGTCAAACCGTCGACCAGTCTACCCGTCTTCCTGTAGATCTGCTTGAATTTTTTTTTATAATTTCAATTTTCCTTTATTCAACAACGCGCAGTAATTTGAATTTGGTATATTTTCAGTTTTTTGACATTAAAAAAAAATTACCAAGTAAAGGTACAACAGCAGCGTTATCAAGTGAAATGGGTGTTTTGTCAAGAAGTGATGAGAAAGAAGAGATTTAAAACAGTAAAAATTCAATGCACAGAAATGTTAACACGAAAAGGGGATTTTTTTTAAGGTTTAAAAGTAGATAATGTGTGTGTGTCTGGCAGTCTTTCCAACTTTCCGTCTGACTGTGTGTCTGTCTGTAACATATTTTCCTCACACCTTCTCAGCAACTACTTTTGCAGAAGCTTGAAATTTTAACAAAGTCTTCTCTCAGGCATGTCATACTGGTGGGATTCATTTTTAGGCTACGCCCCTGATATGTAATCAAGTTTCTGTGAAAGTTTTATTAAATTTCACTCAGTTATATAGATGAAGTTGCCGAAAAGAGATGGGTATACCAAAGCGTAACAGACATACCGATTACAATATTCCCTCCCACTCCGCAAGCAGGGATCTAAATTAGATCACAAATATCCAAGTTGAAAAGATATAGAGATTATGAGTTCCACAGAACTGTGACAAAGAACTGCGAACGATAGTATTGTTCTCCCGCCTACCTCCAAGTCAATTTTCAAAAGTTAACATATTCGATGAATTTTTTTTTATAGATAATTATATGAATTTTCATAAAACAATACTTATTTGGGAAATCAAAAAAAATAACTCTAAAATTTAGGTAAAACTTGTGTATTTCACTATAAAAATCAATGGAAAACGGAAAATATTTATAAAAAATCTTTCCCCCCATGTCACAAAAATTCCCTTTTACAGGTTATATGGTATGGTATTTCACAAATTCATACCAAAGCTTTTTGTGCGACACGGGGGGGCATATGTTTATTCACAAAAAAACGATAAAAATGCTTATTTTCCACCAATTTCAAAGCGATATGCAAGTGAAACATTATATTTTATTGAACTTTTTATGTTTTATTTAATTGCCTGAAACATAAGAAATGATATAAGCAACACTTAATCTATTAAAACTATTTTAAAATATTGTGATGCTTGAAACTCCAATTTTAATGGAAAAAATCTTCTAACCCCCTTTTTCCAAGAGCTGGGATTATGGATAATTAACTGTTTAACTCTGGTATTAAGACAAAATGCAAGAGAAAGAAACCAAACTTAAGAAGGATAACTAATTGAAGTATAAATACGTAAATTTACATCGTTTACGGTCTATTACGGTCTTTATGCTTACAGATCACCTATTTTTAGCCGACACTGACGAGCATAGACGCACATCCGTCCATCTCTGGTGTCCTCGGGCTTTGAGGCCAGTCTTAACATTATATACTATAATATAGAAATATAGAACATTGGCGACGAAGATTATTTGGTTATATAATTTTTTCTGATCAAGTGAAAATTATATTGTTTACCGTAGTCACTCATCCATTGGCGCAAAATTCAAAACAAAACACGATTCCATTTTTTTGTTCTTTTCCGATTCATTTTGTTTTCACAATTTATTTCATTTTACAATCACTGGATGTTTACATAACTAGTATTTTTAGTTGTTTTCTTGGTATTTTTTCTCAAAATGGGTTCAATCAATTTGCAAACAGCCTCTGAATTTGAAATGTCAAAGATCTTAGATCAACGTACCATAACTGATGTTTTATAGGAATAAGGAAAAGATACGAGTTAAACAGGTTGGGAGGAAACGTAAATTCCGCTATAATAGTGGTATTTCACTATTATAGTGAAATTACGTATTATTTCGAGTCGTGGATACCCTCATTTTCACCCGATACCATAAAAGGCGTTTGAACCGCACGTCATGGTGGGTATTACAATGAACAAAAACTGTCATGCTTGCATGTTTTCAATTTTAATAATTTTTCTACCGTTGCGTTTGAAAATGCGAGCACTCTTTTTTTTAACGGAAGTTGCCTTTTTACAAAGCAACCTATGATTGTGGGGATATATAAGCCTGTTTGAATCTCACTTATTGCTCATTAATGTGCACAAATTAATGTTTGTTACAATTGTCAACTTAAAGTAGAAAAGGTTTATTGAATTAAAGAAGAAAAAGATTAATGTGCACAAATTAATGTTTGTTACAATTGTCAACTTAAAGTAGAAAAGGTTTATTGAATTAATTATTTCTGTCTGCGTGGTTACGGGTATGGATGCCCGTTATGGTAATCGGAAAGACCCATTATTATCGAACGCATGCTCGCATTTTCAAACACAACGGTAGAAAAAAAAATTTAAAATTCAAAACATGCAAGCATGACATTTTTTGCTCATTTGTTCACAGGACACCATATTCGAAGCATTATCCGTCACTATAGCACATATCTATGTGTTGTTAACTCCAAAGTCATTTGAAATTGAACGGATTTCATTTGCCGTATTTTCTCCTGTGTGTCGCTCTGTGACTTTTCTCGTAGCTAGAACAGAGTTACGATAGTTCCATTGGTCATAGGCACTTGGGGTAGAGACCCCCCTTTTCCATTTTTTTTCTTTTTAAATCGGGATTCAAGTCATCTTTTTCCTCTTTTTCCATTCTAATATGCATTATATGTTATCAAAATGTCTCTACAAGCTTTTTTAAAAAATGCCGTTTTCCACTGAAACATATAAAGAGAGAAGGCTTTGTAGCAACCTCTAATGATAAAACGCCGCTTAATGATAGAAATAGCATTACGCGTTGCAATTGCAACGCTTAATGCTATAAATTATTGCATTAATAGCTGACATCATCAACCGCTAATGCTAAATCGCCGCTTACTGATAGAATTATATCATTAAGCGTCACAAATGCATTGCAACATCGACAAGCAAATATCGACATATTCGACGCTTAATGAAACACACTTGTGTATCATTAAGCGTTGCAGTTGCAACCCTTAATGGTATAAAATTTAGAAATCGCCTGTAATATCTAAGAGAAACACACATCCACCTTTCCTGATCAATGAGATATCACTTGTGAAAATGTTTTTATACGCCCTTCGAACTACTTTATATAGTGAGTAACTATAAATATATATAATAAGTAATATCAGAATTTTAAATATCGATAAAAATAAAATAATCTTGAATACTTGTGAACCGTATGTTGAGTAAACACAATATTTTTTTTTAAATTATATAACAGTTAAAAGGGGTTTGTTTAGTTTTGTATATTGAATTCCTTCATAAGCGCCTAGAAAGCCAACCGTCATGAACTCCCAAACAGCCTTATTAAAGGATGTGCCTTTCAATTTGGCCAGGCAGTGTGATGGAAAGTCCAGGAATTGAGGACAACCTACACCAAGCGTTATATGGAGTATCGGTACATCAGGTCCCTGCTGGCACGGCCTTCCCTATCCTCTGCAGACTCCCAGTCAGCTTTCGACCGACTCACAGGAACTCCGACAGCTTGCTTCCTACATGGACATCAACTGGGTGCTTTATTCAGTTTATGGGATGTAGTAATATTTAATGTTTTTTCTACAATTAGATGGGAGGGTGGGGGGTATATAGAGACTAGTAAGGTTATAAATTTATTTCACATATATTTATGGCTTTATTCCTTTTTTTCCAATTACTTCAATGTTGCAATCTGGTTCCTTTCCATAAAAAATAATAAACGGAATAAAGCTATAAATGTACGGTTACAATAAATTATGAAGTATACAAAGACACTTTTAAGAATAAACTTAAGTTTTTGTTGGATTTTCTCGGAGAAATAGAACAAAGGAATGAGGAAATGGATCGTGAATACGGTTTACATTCCGTATATGTTGTTTATGAAAAGTGTTTACCGAGGTGAACATCGTGAAAAACTGAGCTGACAAAACCTAAAGCATAACACGACACAATCAAATGAAAAAAAAAATAAAAACAATGAAACTCTAATATAAAAGAAACAGAATGAATTTTTTTCCTATCATTGGTTCCTACTTTATATACAAGATGGAATAAGGATATGGAAATAACGAACAGTATTCAAAAACAAAGATATTTACCAGCAGTGGGTGATAACTCAAGATATTATTGGTCCGGCAAGACTATGGCCAGTGAACACAAGGAAGTTGTTTGGACACCGTTCCTCAATCACTTTCAGAAAATTTTATTAGCCACCTTTGCATTTGTGAATAGACTGAATCCCTCCATTTTAATGATGCGTCTGTGCAAAGACAGGGCAGCGGAAAATCACTTCCGTGCCTTATTAAGGTAAGGTAGTGTTATTCTTTATGAACGTTAGTAGAATAAAAATTAAAACATTAAGCAATCTATTTATGCATATAAAACAATGTTAGTAATAATTTTTTTTTTCAATTTTTATGACTTTATTCAGTTACATTCAAATTAGAAGTTAAACATTTTATACAGAGCTGAACGAATATTTCACTGAAATGACAGTATGAATGACCCAATCCTTCAAATGTCGATAATGTAATAAGATTGAATATTGAATTCACAAAACATGTATGTACATGTATGTACGTATAAATTCAAAATATTTGTAGAATTTCTTTTCTGGAAATATATAAATATATAAATTTTCAATAACAAAACAAAATACTTCCCGAAAATTTTTTTTCTATAACTTTAACAATTTTATTTCCCAGACCTAATCTATAACAACATATAAACTAACATAGCTAGAGAAAAATAAGGCAACTGCCAGGGATGGGGCCCTGACTAAGCTCCTTTTAAATAATGATATTGTTGTCCCTAAATGAATGCATGCTGTTAGCGACCACCATTCTATGCCCCGTGACGAACTCTGACGGCACCATGGTTTTGAAATTCTCAGCGACGAATCCCGGGGTGCTATATTCAGATGTTTAAAGAACAGAAACCACACAAGGTCATGTGGAACCAATTCCTTCTTTGATAAGAGTAACCTGATGATTCAAAATATTACATTATTCATAAAAAGGTATCTTGACAGGCGTTCATTGAGCCAGTGTTCCATATTTCCTGTAATAGTTTACAAGTCAACAGGTGTAAACTTGGCATCATTCATAAGGGAACGATGAGGTAACTATAAAGAAGAAGAAATTGTCAGGAACCATCGAGATTGACGAATCACTTTTTGGGAGAAGAATCAATCACAGGGGAGATCCGAACAAGGGACTAAAGGTAAAATCAGTATAATATAAAAATATTACAATGCACAATTTAATGTGTTCATTTGTAGATATTTAAAAGTAATTTATATTAGAACAAAACATAAACATAAATGTTTTTAAAAAATATTACAAATTTTAAAGTCATTTAAATCACATGTCCATTGAAACTTAGAAAATTGCAATTATTACAATTTTCAACAACATTAATAAGCAAGTTTATAATTTTTCCTGCATATATGGATATTTGGTATGGTGGCGAGAGAAAGCAACACACTGATTCTTAATCCAGTGAGGGACAGATCAGAGGACACTATCATTCCCATAATCTAGACATGTAGAACGTGAAGGCACGATATACAGTGACGGATGGTCAGCGTACTGACCACCCCGAATTACCGAAACGCCCCTGATTTACCGAAATGCCCCTGGAAATTACCGAAATGCCCCTTGAATTATATTCTAATGGTCATTTTATGACAATTTATGATAAATTTTATTTATAAAACTGTTTTTTAAACAAAAACTAAAAAAAACCTTCTAATTCGCTCGAATATAGTGACTACTAAGAGCGATAACTCTTGCAACATTATCGCAACAGGAAGCGTGTCTTTGGCGGTTGTTATATTATTACTGTATGATTTTATGATCCATGTTCTTCTTTCTTTCTATCCAGGTTTTATGATATTTTATGATCCAGGTTCTTCTTTAGTTTACTATAGTTAACTATAGTTATAACTTTGACACTTTGAAAACTTTGATTTACTATAGTGATAACTTTGACCCTTTGAAAAACTTTAACGAAATCTTTGACACTTTGAAAAACTTTGACAAAAACTTTGATACTTTGATAAACTTTGACGAAAACTTTGATACTTTGAAAAACTTTGGCGAAAACTTTTACACTTTGAAAAACTTTGGCGAAAACTTTGATACTTTGAAAAACTTTGGCGACAACTTTGACACTTTGAAAAACTTTGGCGAAAACTTTGACACTTTGAAAAAATTTATCGAAAACTTTGACACTTTAAAAAAAATTATCGAAAACTTTGACACTTTGAAACAATTTATCGAAAAATTTGACACTTTGAAAAAAATTATCGAAAACTTTGATTCATTGAAACACTTTGGCGAAAACTTTGACACTTTGAAGACACTTTGAAAAACTTTGACGCAAACTTTGACACTTTTAAAAAATTTATCGAAAACTTTGACACTTTGAAAAAATTTATCGAAAACTTTGACACTTTGAAACAATTTATCGAAAACTTTGACACTCTGAAAAAAATCATCGAAAACTTTGACACTTTGAAACACTGTATCGAAATATTTGACACTTTGAAAAAAATTATCGAAAACTTTGATTCTTTGAAAAACTTTATCAAAAACTTAGATAATTTAACACTTAAAAATTTTTATCGAAAACTTTGAAACTATGAAAAAGTTTATCTAAAAATTTTACACTTGAAGAACTTTATCGAAAACTTTGACACTTAAAAAACTTTACCGAAAACTTTGACCTTTGAAAATTTATCAAAAACTTTGATAATTAGAAAAAGTTGATTGAAAACTTGGATAATTTTACATTTTGAAAAACTTTATCGAAAACTAAAAAACTTTGAAAAACTTTATTGAAAACTTTGACACTATAAAAAAGTTTATCGAAAACTTTGACACTTTGAAAAACCTTATCGAAAGCTCGGATACTTTGAAAAACTTAATCGTTTAAAAAAATTATCGAAAACTTTGACACTTTGAAAAACTTTATCAAAAACTTTGATAAACTTTATCGAAAACTTTGATACTTTGAAAAACTTTGGTGAAAACTTTGACACTTTGAAAAACTTTGGCGAAAACTTTTATACTTTGAAAAACTTTGGCGAAAACTTTGATACTTTGAAAAACTTTGGCGAAAACTTTGACACTTTGAAAAACTTTGGCGAAAACTTTGACACTTTGAAAAACTTTGGCGAAAACTTTGATACTTTGAAAAACTTTGGCGAAAACTTTGACCCTTTGAAAAACTTTGACAAAAACTTTGATACTTTGATTTACTTTAGTTAACTATAGTAAACTATAGTTAACTATAATTAACTATAGTATTTTTTTGTTAGGGTATGTCTTGTTAAATATTTAAAAAGAAGAAGAAGAAAACATGACAGAAGTACAAGTAAGTACACTTTATTATTTACATATTTCTATATAGGTATAACTATCGAAAATTTTAAAATAAATTTTGATATATTTGTTAATAGTTAAATTATTTCATAAAAATGAGACATATATGTACAGTAATCTACCGGTATTAAATCCGATTCGAGGAAAAACGTACACTTAAATATATTTTTAGGTCACCTGAGTAAACTCAGGTGACCTATTGCTATCCGTTTTCGTCGGTCGTCGTGCGTCGGTCGTCGTGCGTTAACATTTGAACATTTTCAGCTTCTCTGAAACCACTGAACCAATTTCAACCAAATTTAGCATATAGCTTCAATGGGTGAAGGGGAACAAAAATCATGAATTTTATTGTCCCTGCCCCCCCCCCCTGGGCCCTGGGGGGTGGGGCCAAAACCACTTAAATTAGTGCAATCTTTGCAGGCAAACTGTTTGCATGATTGTTATCAGCATTAAGTCCTCTACCAAAATTGTGAAATTCATGGGTCAGGGGTTCTAGTGCTAGGGCGGGGCTAAATAAGTATATAGTGAAAATGCATTATTTCTTTGAAAATCTTCTTCTCTACTCAGGGGTATTACATAAACCAAATAAGTACATAGTTATGATGAGCAAGAGTGCTTCTACCAAAATTGTGAATTTTATGGCCCCAGGGTCAGGGGTTCTTGTGTTAGGGCGGGGCTCTATTGATTATACATGTATATAGTGAAAACACATGATTTTTTTGAAAATCTTCTTCTCTGCCCCTGGATATTAAATATACTAACTAAGTGCAGAGTTTTGATAAGCAAGAGAGCCTCTACCATAATTATGAATTTTATGGCCCCAGGGTCAAGAGTCCTGGTGTTGGGGGGGGGGGGGCT
>PRKT01000212.1:468287-487235 GCA_003671525.1 Saccostrea glomerata | reverse complement strand
GCTCTATTAATTATATATTGAAAATACATGAATTCTTCTACTCTTCTCCTAGGAAATCAATAAACTAAGTACATAGTTATGATAAGCACGAATGCTTCTTTTAAAACTATGAATTTTATGGCCCCAGGGTCAGGGGTTCTTGTGTTAGGGGGGCGGGGATCTATTGATTATATAGTGAAAATACATTAAATATTTGAAAGTTTTCTTCTCTGTCTCTGGGTATGAAGCTGATGAACTACCTTTATAGTTATTATCAGCAAGGGCCCTAATCTTGCAGACTAGTGAATTTCAAGGCCCCAGGGTCAGGGGTGGGATGGGGCTCTACTTATATACTGAAAATGAATTTATTGTTTGAAATCTGCTCTTTTGTATTTATAAACCATTTATTTATTGATTTTAAGGGTGCCTTTTTAAAATTTGTGCAATGTGTGTACCTTAAGGGTCAGGGATTTAGGTCACAGTGTTAGGGGCACTACTGATTAGTTGGAATGCATTTTTTGTTCCCCTACCCTGCATATTCAGTAAAAAGGCTAAACAACTGCTAAGTGTATTGTTATGATGATCAATGGTGTCTCTTTCAAAATTGTGAATGTCACATACCATCTGGCTTAAAACATTAATCAAATTCAATAACTGGAAAGTGGTTGCATAATGCTCAGGTGACCTATAAGGCCCATGGGCTTCTTGTTAAACAAATGAAAGCAAGGTAATTTAGATTTCATATAAGCAGAATTATTTTCTAAATGTTGTCAATTTAAATGCCGAATACTTTAAATTTATTGTTTTAAACTTTGAAGTTTAATATGCTGTAAGCATTTCATATTTTTGCTTGTATGATGTATTAAATTATACAACTCTGAACCCTAGGGGTTTAGTCTCCCCTGCTGCATACACTACTTTTTATTATGATTGTGTACCGTTATCCATTCAAAAATTTTATGTCCTGTCTGTTGACAAGTACGTGTCATCCTCGTTAATTGCCATTTTGGGTAGTTCTGTATGGATCCAGTTTTTATGAAAGTTATTCTTAAAATTTATATTAAAAAAAAAAAAAAAAAAAAAAAAACGGAAATTCCAAACAAAAAACTGAGTACATGCGAACACCTGCACCCGTAATGCAAGAAATTCCTAACCTTTTGAATAGTAAAAGACCCGGGGACGTGTACAATATACTGACAGCAAAATATGATGAATTGCTAGGACCGACTAGTAAAAAACAAATTTATGACAAAAATCGTAATGATAAAAGGAAAATACGAAGCGATAAGGGACATTTCTTACGTAGGGGTAATATCGCATACCATGTATCCGAAATTGATAAATTGGTCTCAAATGGTAATACCATTGTTCAGTCGATCATCAGGGATCAGGGAAAGGCACCGTGCCTTATTCTGTATAACGAAAACCAAATGACAGACATTAAAAACTTGTGCTGCTCGGGACAATCCCCTTTAAGCATTGTCAAGACCTTCAACCTCTGTGATATGCATGTGACAGCGACCTGCTACAAACAAACCAGTGTTGTAATGTAAAGTACTGGGGAACCTCCAATATTTTTAGGTCCCCTTTACATTCATGACAACAGTGACTTTGAAACCTACAGCAATTTTTTCAACCATATGAGGACAAAATTATCGGATATTGACACAACCAAACTTGTTCTTGGTTTGGACGAAGAAGAAGTTCTTGTCAACACAATTACGACAGCTTTCCCAAATTCAAAACATATGTTATGCAAGACATCTTTACCAAAATACGAAACAAAAGCTTGTGTATGATTGCGTTGACAAATCGGACAGACGAGAAATTTTTCGACTTAATCTACGGGGAGAACGGACTAATTACAGCAGATGATACCATTTGTTTCGAGGCAAAATGTGAGCATATTGAAGATGTCTCTCGAGAGCTGTCGGGAAAATTTTCAAAATATTTCCAAAACAAACTGAAATCTACTTTGAAATAAAAAGTAAACAAGCCGATTGCATCTGGATTCGTTGATAGTCCATGGACTAACACCAATTCAGAATCGCTAAATCATATTTTGAAAAAAAGCAATTAACTGGAAATCACAGCCTCTTTTAGATTTGACAGTAACCCTGACAGGTCTTATAGACACGCAATTTAAGGATCTGAAAAAAGCTTTAGTAGGGACTGGACAGTACAGACTAGCGGACACCCATAGACATACACAGATTTCTAAATCTGTGTGGGTGTCTAAATCAACAGATGAACGGAACAGACATTATAAAAAATTTCGAAAATTCAAGGCAACAGAAAAAACAACGGTTACCTCGACAGACGGAAAGATGACGTTGTTAGGCCAAAGTCGTTGGGTAAGAAATTAAGACAGAGGAAGAGAAAGATCAATGAGAGGACTAGCACTTTCAAAGAGAGAAAATGTAATTAAATTATACGGACGGTGCATACGCCGTATCTCCTTGTCGAGTTGCACCCTTTTGGGGTAGGATTCGACCGTCCAAATTTGATTGCATTTTCTGACAATTAGTAATCCTCTGCCTGGAACATTCAGGCCCTACGTCGCCGTGTCGCGACATTGCGTTATGCATAGGGATCTGAAAAATAATGTACATAACAGTTGTTGTAAATAGTATTAATTATCAGAAGAATTTTGTATATATTATTAGTTTTAACGTTTAATCATGTAATTAATATGTGAAATTCTTGCATTTCAGGTTCTCCTTATTCGAAAGTCGTATTTGTAAATAAATTTTATTTTCACTTCATAATCATTCATAGAAATTTTGTATTTATAAATAGAGTACTCTCGATCCAGCTGAGAATTAATTTCATTAACCATGTCTTTTTTTATGATTTTTTTCGTTTTTCTTTCTTTTCATGGTTTTTTTTTTAAATTCAAGTTTTCTTTCTTTAATGATTTTTAAAAAATTCAAGTTAAGCTTCTTTAAAATTTGCCAAAAATACCATGACGTATTCTATTTCTTATAGAATTATGTTTTATCGATTCGTTTTTTTTTCTTATTAGGTAATCTGGGCTTAATCAATTATTGTTTCAAGAATGATCCCCAACTATCCATCCTTAGATTCTTTAAATTCATATTGACCAGCGTACCGACTATTACTGGAACACTCTACCAGAATCAGCCATACTTTCACCATCGTTGGAGCAGTTTAAAACTTCTATTCAGAACCTCCAACCTTGGAACACTTACCCTGCACACTAAGATATCAACAGTGACCTGTACAGTGTATATATATGTTAAGGATCAACTTTTTTTTACATTTGGACATTCCACTGCACGCATAAGCCTCGCTGATAAATGTCCATGTTGATTTTCGCGAGTAAACCCATTGAAGTTGAAGTACTGTTCACTTAACGATTTAGGGTATGAACATTTCACTGTTATACATATAGTGGCTGGAACGTTATTGTTGACAAACCAATCGTGTAGAATTGTTCGTGTATCGTGAGTGGTCGTTTGTTTAACATGCAAGATCGTTCGTGTATCAGACTCAAGTCAAGTCAAGTAATTTTCTTTATAGTAGGTACATATATACAATTCAACAATCGTGTGCCTTTTTAATCGTGCAAGATCGTACGTTTATTATCGTGTTAATTTCGTTTTGTAAGTTTTTTTTTATCAGAATGTTATTTGTAAAATAAGCATATCCCTTGTTTGTTTTTCTTAATTTATTAATCAAAAGCCAATTAAAATGAAATGAACAAGCGCAATTCACATAATAGAATGCAGAACGAACTAATAATCGCCCGTAAACAAGCAATATATTAAGTCGTTCAATATTAAGTTCTTGTCAAATAGCGCGATCAACATTGTGATAAACCGTACTTAGATCTTTAAGGCCCTTTGAAAAATCTGATTTTAATTATTATTTACTTAAAGCTGAACACGTTTCATAAATAGGCACTGTCAGGCGGGTATATAAACCGTCCGATTTCGTTACACTCGGTTGCACATTCGAAACTCGTGTCCAACATGTAGCACTCCTTGGTCTTAGATTTTCTGCATTTTCCCTTGGTTTTATGTGCATTTTCTGCTTGTATATAATGTATTGACCTGTATTTTTCATGATACTATTGTCCTTTTTTGGAAAAAATACGATAAATTTGATAATTTCATCTCGCCCGAGTTGCACGGCTGTGTAAGATATACGTCTACACTCGTCGGATCTCTATAGCAAAATACATTGAACTAAGAAGCACTCTTCTCCTTTTATATGGGCTGTGGGGGGAGCGTTGGACAACGAGAAATATGGCGGCCTATGCCTATTTATGAAGAGTGTTCAGCTTTAAGATAATCTTAAAATCAATTCATTGAAAATTAATATTTTTTTTTAAAGAAATAAACATTTCTCAATGCTTACATAACTAGTTAGTCGACAAATAAACATGAACACAGCATGACTCTCGGGAGTTTTTACTATCTTCTTCCGATAAAGTACTAATCAGAATCCTGATAATACGTACTGGCGCGTGGTGGTGCAAGGAAAACACGGTGAATCTAAAATATATATATTTACAGTGCAGTTAAAAATAGATTGGTTGTATTTATGGTCTGGTGGTGTGGCTAGATAGCTTTGATTTGAAGCTATCTAGGGAGGTGGATGTAACCATGGATGCTGGAAGAGAGTTCCACACTCGAATACCATCCGGAAAGAATGATTTTTGGTACACTAAGGTTCTGGCGTAAGGAACCAGGACATCATGCTGTTTCCCCTGGTTGTAGTGGCTGGATACAGGAGGAGTGGTGGTATGTCAATAAGCTGGTACACTATGCGGTACATCATCACAGCTTTGGCTTGTCCATGTCGTGTTTATCTGTTGAGCTTATTTGTAATTAATTAATTATGTGTTTATCTGTTGAGCTTATTTTTAATTAATTTTAAATTTCTGTAAATAAAAAAGTTAAAAAATTGGCAAGTTTATCAGACATTGAATCATTTGTGATTATAATTTAGGTCATCCCATGCTGTCATTTTTAGCTCTACTGGTCAGAGACCAGAAGAGCTTATGCGATGGTAATGCGTCCGTCGTCCGTCCGTCTGTCTGTCCGTCTGTCTGTCTGTAAACAATTTTTCAAAATGCTACTCCTCCTACAGTTTTGGTCTGATTTCAATATAACTTGGCACACAAGTAGACTACACTAAGATACATAATTCTGTGTATCGGTTTTTGATTTTGATGAACGGTGTTGCCGTGGTTACTAAAAATAATTCTTTCAAAATGCTACTCCTCCTACAGTTTTGGTCTGATTTCAATATAACTTGGCACACAAGTAATCTACACTAAGATACATAATTCTGTGTATCGGTTTTTGATTTTGATGAACGGTGTTGCCGTGGTTACTAAAAATAGAAATTTCTGTGAAATTCTTTCAAAATGCTACTCCTCCTACAGTTTTGGTCTGATTTCAGTATAACTTGGCACACAAGTAGACTACACTAAGATACATAATTCTGTGTATCGGTTTTTGATTTCGATGAACGGTGTTGCCGTGGTTACTAAAAATAGAAATTTCTGTGAAATTCTTTCAAAATGCTACTCCTCCTACAGTTTTGGTTTGATTTCAATATGACTTAGCACACACGTAGACTACACTAAGATACATAATTCTGTGTATCGGTTTTTGATTTTGATGAACGGTGTTGCCGTGGTTACTAAAAATAGAATTTTCTGTGAGATTCTTTCAAAATGCTACTCCTCCTACAGTTTTGGTCTGATTTCAATTTAACTTGGCACACAAGTAGACTACACTAAGATACATAATTCTGTGTATCAGTTTTTGATTTTGATGAACGTTGTTGCCATGGTTACTAAATATAGAAATTTCTGTTAAATACTCTCAAAATGCTAATCCAAATACAGTTTTAGTCTGATTATAATATAATGTGGCATGAAAGTAGACTACATTAAGAACATAAAGAGACTTAATCAAAGATCATTATTCTATTTATTGCTGTTGAAAAGTTTCAATTTCCAACCGCCTAAATACTTTTCTTTTCCTTTGCTATAAGTACAAGCCAGTAGAGCTTCAGTCTCGAAAGAGACTGGTTGTTCAATCGTATCCCCCTTTCTGCATATCATGATATCCAATTCAATCAAATTATACGACCCACGTACATCGTGTAATAGAACGTACAAGATTCTTTTTTTTAATCTGAGAATTACCTAAAAATAATTGTTTTTAATCTAAAATATTAAGTCTTGCATATTTTTAGTTACAAAAATATTTTTCCGTTTTTTCTTCAAAGTCTATGAAATAATATTGATAATTCTTTGATATCTTAAATAGTATTAACCTGTATTTCGTTTTCGAAATATTGATTCCTTAATACTTTGAACAATTTTGAGTGAAGAATAGTGCGTTTGCGTTAAAAATCGTGTAAGATCATGTAACGTGTAGAATCGTGAAAGATCGTTCGTGTAACAGGTTTAATCGTGCGTTAATCGCGCAGAATCGTTTGTGAAACGTGCTCGTGCGGTTTAGTTGTCAACAATGACGTTCCAGCCACTGAAAAGTTACTTAAGATCTGGACAGGAGAAGGAGGTGCATACCAATTGCATGGAGGGTGCATGGAAACATGACAAAGATCATTTCAAGCGTATGTCTGGGACAAAGAACACGCAGCTCGAAGGACACATTGCAGAGATAATGTGGAGATCAATGGTGAAGTCTAATGTATATGAGTCCTTCTCCGATTTAGTGCGATCCGTTTACCCTTTGGACCAACCATCCAACTATAAAAACAAGACGCCACTGTTTGACACATGATCATGCACCCCAGAATCCCAGTTATCTGAATGGGACATTCGACTAGGTAAACAAACATTTCATGTAAACAACAGCATGAAGTGGTGAAAAAATAAAGTAAATGTTATGAAACAGACAACACCAGGCACTGGAAAGCCTCGGCAGCATTGATCGTCTTCTTATGGAATCAGATCCAGATAAGACGCTGACTGGTAGTCCCTGTACAACAGATATAGAAATGCAATAAACTGTAAATTATTCACTTTCATACATGATGTTCATATATACGATGAAAAAATGCATTTGATCAATTAAATTTTGTATGTTTATTTTAAAAGTGAAAACATTGTACGACAATTTAGGAAATATATTTGCTTGCAGTCACCAATGGTATAACAGAAATGAGCCATAGCACCTCCTACGCAAACACAGGCGCCAGAAAATCACTTCGCCTGTCCAGAAATACATAACTTAAACACATAATATAAAACAAATTCTCTTTAGGTTTTAACTTCATATTGTTCTGGTTGGTGACGTCTCCATATCAGTGAAATATTCTGGAGCGGGACGTAAAACACTATATAATCAATCATAATCATATTGATCTGAGACGTACTTACAGTTCCTAAGAGTCCACGTTCCTCTTCAATAAATCCTGTGTCCATGGCCATAGAAATATCTGATGATGAAGAAGCAACAACTACAAGGAAAGGAGGTACAATATAAGAATGTATTATAACTCATTTTGTACACATAAAGCATACAATATAAGGAACATATTTTAATCACCATGTATTGGGAAAGGAAAATAAATGCACAGAATTAATACCATTAAACATACAGTGCATGCAGTTTTATAAAGTTATGATGACAAAGTGAACTAAAAAGTTTAAATATTTACAGCGAAAACGAACAAAGAAAAGTGTGCATAATGATGCAAAAGCATCACAAAAAACAAAGTGCATAATGATGCACAACGATGCCTAAGCATCACAATTATAAACAAAGTGCATAATGATGCACAACGATGCCTAAGCATGACAATAAACAAAGTGCAAAATGATGCACAACGATGCCAAAATGTATAAAGATGTACACAGTGCCTAATCATCACAAAAGAACATCATAATGTAACCAGTGTATGAGACAGATGAATGCCAAAACAATACAAGCTATAAATGTTGTAAATGCATGTAGATAATGCCAATTACTGCCAAGTTTGAGCATAATAATTCATCACAGTTGATCTAAAAGTACGTGCATATTGGACAAATTACGGAAGTAAAATTACTAAAATAGCCACAATCACCAATTAAACATGTTAAATGTAATCAGATATTATTAATCTTACAGTAATAATAATTAATAAAGCTGTTCGGAAATTAATTCTAATCCTCATTTAGATAAACCTGACTGAAAGTAACCGTTCCAATACAGGAATTTTAAACTGATACAAGGATATGGAAATAACGAACAGTATTCAATCTCAACGTCCATTAAACAATACACAAAATAAGAGCAGAGCAAACACGGACCTCCGAAACATCAGAGGTGGGATCAGGTGCCATGGATCACAAACTATTTTTGTAAATATTTGAAAATCAATTGCTTTTTAGTTTTGTATGGTCTACTACAAGTACCTTCAAGTACATGTAACTGCGAATTTCAAGATTTTGATAATCGAATCCTTCCTGAACAGGCTGTTAACCGCCGTAAATTTCCAAATTGAAATGATTGTTAATCTAATCAATATCGGGTAACCAATTCAAAACTGTGAAATCGTAAACAATAAGAAACATCACAGGGTTCGAATTTGTTCTATCTTTGTTTACTTGAACTTACAACTGCTCGGACGCTTTTTGCATAGATTTGCATACCTGCATCATCAAGGTGAACGTTATCACACAACAGAGAAACTGTATCCTTCCACAAACCTCGATGTTTCCACAAAGTAACATTATCATATTTTAACAATAACTGGGACGGATGGTTATTCACTTCAACGACATTGTCATTGTACCGAGGTCCCGAATGTTTGGAATACCTCGGTAACAATTGATCAACCACAACATGATTAATTTCATAACGCCACGGTAATCAAGAATTCTGCAAATGATCGAAGGTCACGAGCCAACCGCTCTGGTTGATCTTCGAGCGTTAGATCATTTCCACCAATCTGAATAAAAACTGAGTGCAGTTGAAAGGAGTGAAACACTTCCATGAATTTTCGTGACTGGAAACATTTTGGCGCTGGCCTCAAAGTTCTGCCACTCAAAATCGCAAATTCAACCTGTATCTCAGTTCCATCAAATCCGATATTATACCAACCCAATGCTCTTTCTTTGAAAAGAAATGATTCTAATCTATGTACAAATGAATGACCAATAACTAGAACCCGATGAATCATGATTATTAATTACTGAAATGTATCAAACATATAGATAGAGAAATGATATGGGTGGCCTATACCTTCTGAGATGATTCTAAATAATCCGTAAGAATTGAAGATAAACTGACATCGGGTAACTTGAATTCTTGTTAAGATTAAGGTGCGTCCAGCAGCTCTTAAAATAAAAAAAATGAATAATTGAGTTACCTCTGACCAAGATAAGATTTCAGTTCCTTCAATCTGATTGGCTAATTAGCTAATTGGATTAATCAAGATGGCTATTGCATACACAATGTCCCTGCCATGCCAGGTTGCAAATTCCATCTGTTGACTTGTAATTGTTCACCAGAGCCAACAATAAATGGTGCCCCCCTCCTACATGTCTGGTGGCTAATCGAAAGACCATGCTTAAATCACCTATCTACATTCTCCGAATGATCTCGAAATGAATGACTGAAATTCTATAGAGGTTTATATATAACACAGATTTCGTCGGGAAAGACGCAAGTTCTGACAAGTTCATTCATTAAATCGTGCCAAAAACTTTCACAAAACCGTTCAATAAACAAACTTATCCGCCGAAATATGGCTGAAATATTGCTGCCTAGGCGTTAAACAATATAAATCAATCAATCATTCATTACATCGCTAATAACAATAACGTTTAGATTACCGCTAAGTTCCTCTATGTCAGACTCGGATGGTAAACCTCTTTGAAAAGACACAGACGGAAAACTGTTTTCCATGTCAGTAGCTTCGTCTTGATAAGCATCATAACAGAATTACACACTTTTTGGTGATATGGGTACAAACATTGAGTCTAAATTTTGTATAAGCTTTTTGGCAAAAGTCGTTTTACCCGTGCCTGTTGTACCGTTATAGAAATCGTCGTACAACCATAAAACGGAAACATGTTGAAGCCTCTCTTTCAGTTATGAAAATGACTAACTATTGAATCGAGTAATGTCTGCAGAAAGAACGACAATAAACAAATTTTGTAAAGATGATATATTTATACATAGGTACATATTGCATAACATTTCATTAGTTTAACATTTCTTAATTGTCATTATCAGTGTAACCATTTGGGTTGCACTCCATGAACTCTAGCATCGCCATCTGGTTGCTGTGGTCTTGACGCGCATAAAATGGCACCACACTGTCCAGCTCCACGGGTAAATGAAGGTTGATTTCATACAAGTTGGTCTTAGTTTTTCCCACTCCGGAATTCTTAAGGAGACTCCTTCTCCTGTTGATTATAATGTCTTTTTGCTCGACTCCACATTCCTCATGAAGTCGAATTTGCGAATGTTTATGCATCTGTACAGTGATGTTACCGAGACATACACATTATCCCCGAGGTGTAGGCGATAATCAACATCTTTGTCTTGATTCACGATCTTTAGTTTCTTGTCTATAATTTCTATAGAATCTCACAGGATGCGCCATCTAGAAAGGGACATGGACTGACCTTTTTCCGTTGGTTTGTCGTCGTCGAACAGGCGAACATCAAGAATGGTTTCCCCTTCGTTGGTTTTGTGTTCGTAAATTTTCACATTGCGCTCAGACCCCAAGTCCAAAGTAAAACTAGTCTTAGCTATGTCCTGGTTCTGCATTTTCGTGTCTCTACAGTGTGTCGTGTACCTCGTCAAATTGTGAGATGATTTTCCTTCGGTGTAGGTGGGATTCTTCTATAGTTCCTTGTTTACATGGAAAATAATCTTGTTTGTGCAAATATGTATATTTCAAACAAAGATAAACTGCATAAACACTATTTTTGACAAAGTATGATTATCTATTATTTAACCGTTAATACCCAATCAACTAACTATTTACAACAATTAATTTGCATAGAGTCCATTGCATTATATTGTTCTTTGTAGCTTAACTCCTTAATAAAACTCTTGAATTATTGCAATTATCCGCCTTAATCACTTAAATTGTATGTTTGTGCAAACAAAATTCAGGGAACTGCACAAACATGACCTCTTATTGAAACCAAGTCAAATAATCCACTGTTTACCATTAAATACCCAATTTACTATCTATTCACATCACCTCATTATGGACGGAGTTTCTTGCATTAGATTACTTATATTTAACTCCGTGAAAAACTCCTCATCTGTATATTAATAACTGCTATTGTCCACCTTTAATCATTAAAATTCAAAGTTTGTGCAAACAAAATGTCAAAATACAGGGGAACTGGTTTGTGGCACATCAAGTAAGATTATCAGCTGTTAAACGTTTATATACATAATTTACTATTCATATCAACTCATTTTTGACAGAGTTCCTTGCATTAGATTATTAAACTTCGTGGTAAACTTCTCAAATGTATCAATTAACTACGGTTTTTGTCAACCTTACGTTACCCTCAATTCGATTTTGTCTAATGGCAATGAAAGCAATACCAAATAAAGACAAATAAAAACATGTCAAACTCATTATAATTTTATTGCAGGATAAAAATGAACATATAATGACAGTCTTTTATTCCCATATATACAACAATTCTGATTTTTTTGGTTAGGTTGTTTTTAAAAAAAAACAGCCATGGACAAACTGATTAACTTTTTTAGGATAAGAATATTTATATACATGTATAAACACTTTTATTTCACAAACACGAGATTAATGCAGCATGGTTATGGACAAAAAAAATTACAGACACACACAGAGTTAAATACGCAAGTCTCTCTTGCACTCTCCTAACGCGCTGTGAACGTCTCAGGACGGTTGTCGGTTCCCTTTGATGGGATGGCGGACTGGCGCGGGGGCTTCAGTTCAAACGAGAACGGCGCACTTCCAGAAGGTAAAGATCACTACAAGAAAATGATGGCTATTAAAAAAGTTTTTTCAGTCTAATTTGACACTTTGGAATTGGCCAAACTCTGTTACCAAAATATCGCCCATCGCGGTGGTTAACATCGCTCGTTTTTCTCAGTGCGCATCTTTTGATGACGAGCTTTGCACAAACGCACACTGCAATGCTGCATAACACGAGGGACGATATTCCTGCGATGAGTGAGTGTCTAGATAATATATTTAATTCTATACGTCAAAACTCCCCAACTTCACCGTATCCCCGAATAGCCTCTCCACAATCAAAATTCGGACCCCCTCGATCCTTTAGGTGGTCTCTGGCGTCATTTCGGATATTATCTCATTATTCCTCTGACAGCAGCTCGCAAAACTGATTAAAACGATGAAAACTGTAAACGATAACATGGCGCTTGCTTCTCGGTCAACGGTCAAATGATCGTGCGGGGCTGCAGCTGTGTCACAAGGGCGCTTCACTGTGTATACACAGAGTTCGGCATGCTCGCCATGCGCGACGCGCAGACTGTCCAGTGGCCAAATCAATGGAATAGATGTTTATTGTTATGTCATAAACAAAATCACTAAATTAAAATGTCACGGGTGATTAAAAGAATAGAATTTATGTACATATTTACAAGTGTGAGACTTTATAACACACTAATTCAAAAGGTACGAGGAAGAGAACAATTTTAATGTTGGTAACATGCACCACTCTCCACTTGCTGTTAGATCGCTGTCGCATCAGATGTTCAAAGAGATTCATATTATTAAATCTCCCTCTCACTTTTTTGTCAACATCTTCCGGGCTACCAATTAAAATTGGTCTCGGGAAGAGTGTTTCATTCCTATCAGGTATGAAAGAACGATATTCTCCCGTCTCAATATTCTGTAAGATAAATCCAACACATATATAAATCTGAAGGACATTTTCTCCTCCTCTGTAATTTTCTCTACTGTAGAGATGATGTCTGCGGCAGACAACGAATTGTCCGCTGGGAAGTTGGTTTTTTTACCACGCCGTTTTCTCCTTCGCCGAGAATGAACTCTTTATTTGCCATGTATGTGGACTTCAAATTCTCGTCGCCTTCCTAAAGAGCAGGCTCCTTTGTGCCCCCCACGGAAAACTTAAATCTACCGCATTGCCAGTTTGATGGGTAGATCTCTGATGTCGATAGAGACTCTTTCTATCGGGGAAGGTTTGGTTGTATTTCCTGCAGCTAAAACCGTGCACTTGCTCTGCTTTCTTTTCATCGTCGTGAAACTTTTTGTGTTCGTTCAACTCCTTCTTGTTATGTGAGACGAGGTCCCATGCCCGGCATTTTATCAACAGTCTCGTTTAAAGTCATTATTTCGTAAATTCTATGGTCGATACAATGACCTTGTCAGCAAATACAATTTATCATTGAATGAAATGCTGATTGACGTTTTTCATACCTATTGTAAGTCCAATAATTATACACTGAATTGACGACGGATTTCTTTCCGTTATTTCCTAATTATGACAACGAGCACAAGGCGGGTGTGACCGGTCGGCAGGGAATGCTCACTCCTCCATGGCACCTGATCCCACCTCTGAACTTGAGTGGTGTTTTTGGAGCTCCTGGGATATTTCTATTGTAAATAACTTTTATCACTCAGTCAGGCCATATTGTGTAGTATTTCAATAATAATAATAAAACCTTCATCAGTTAAATTATATTTACAGTTTATTATTTAATTCTTAAAATTACTTTCATACTAACTCTGATAAATTATGTTAATACTAACTAATCAGTTTTACATTTTTACTAATATTTACAGTTTATTGATACACTGTTTGTTTTTGTTGAAATTAAATTTCTTCTAATTAATTTGTTGTTGTTTCATTTTATTATTCTTATTGCAGTTTTCTCTTAATACAATACTTTATTTTTAATATACCTGGTCTGATATCCCAGTCAGACAACTGGGAGTCTGGCAGACAGGTCCATGTGTCAAACAATGGGGTGGTGTATTGGTATGTGACAGGATTGTCGAGGGGGTACACCGACTTCACTACATCGAAGAAGGAGGAATAGACATTTGCGCTGATATGTGACCTCCACATTATTTCGGCGAGGTGTTCTTCACATCGACTGATCTTTACAAGTGCCCGTCATTCTCTTAAAGTGGCCTTTTTCCACGCATCCTCAATGCGGTTGGTATGGATGTGGATCTCCTGCTGTGTTGATGTATTAATTAACGTCGAACCTTGAAGGCGTATTTGTGAATCACCGTTAAATGGTCATAGCCCCGATCGTTCAGGGAACAGTAGGAAGACCAGCCGTCACTGAAGACGGTGCTCCCTACCTCAACATGTCGTTCAATGATAGGAATTAGAGTTTCCTCGCTTCTGTCTCCTACTGGGTACATGATAAGGGTGTTTTTCTCCCTTTCCACCATTCCAAATATCCAAAACTGAGGAAAGAATTTCTTATTCTTTGAAATCAATATCGTAATTTGTTTCTAGTTTATAAAAATGTATGTACAATTGTACATATTGTTAATAGTTAAACTTTAAATAATGTGATTTTTTTATCGTACAAAGTGTGAATACTCTCAACTGTAAATATTATCAATTTTTTTAACAGTTAAAATTTTTGTCATGTTAATTTAAATAATATGTATAAAATGTACATAGTGTGTGATTCATGTTACTTTAAGTCCTTTGTTTGTATCTCCTCTGTGGTGTTTCATGCGTCTTCCAAAAAACGACACATCACTCTCGATTGTATCATAAAGTTTTTTTACGTTTGATGGTAACAGCAAAATACTCTTTAAATAGCTCCCGGATGAAGGACCCCCAGTTGACTGCTGTAGACATGTACGCTACCCCTAAAAGAAGACTTCAAAACCATTTCTCCCTACCAATCATCTACGTTGCATGGAATGGTGGTGGGGAGGAGACCTTGCATCCGGAACCATTCGTAAACTTGGCTATCTGGCAACATCATCAGGGAATAAAAATTCCAATGATAGTTGAAGTCCCGCGGTGTCATCTCTCTTAAACCTCCCCGTTTCCTCTCCCTGAAGTTTCCCCCGCTTTTTCTACATTCGGCCATTATTCAGCAGTTTTGAAACATGCATTGATGATATGAAGTGAAATTCTGCTTTAAATACTATTTACCTAGCACGTGATTTCTCGTGATTGAAAATGACGTAAAATTACTCACTAACCAATAAAATCATTACATGAAAATACCCCAGGGTGTCTGTACAAGCGGATCTGAGATTTTTAAGAAAATACTACAAACGCAAAAACTTAAAAAAGAAGGAATAATAAAGAATACATTTTTTTAAAATCCTTTTTTCTTTTGTTACATATTGCCTTGGTCTGCCATCCAGGAATTGGTATTGTTTCATGACAAGGTTCCAGGCATATAATTTGTATTTCTTCCTCCCTTCAAAGAGTCTGAAAATGCCGATATGTTTTTATTAATTCGTTTTAAAGTATTTAACTTATTACTCACGTGCATTGTAATATTAACATATTTATAACACATTTTAAGACAATTTACCTGAACAAGGCAGAGAAGTGGTTCTTAGAAGCATTGTGTCTACATAAATGCAGCAACTCAGCCTACTGCATAAAAATCTCTGGATTCAGCCCGTTTACAAAGACAAAAGTTGCTATCAAGAATCTTTGAAAATGTCTTAAATTGGCACCCCAAAATAATCTCCTCATAATTGGCCATAACCTAGCTGGTCCTATAATATCTTGAATAATTGACCACTGTGTATTTATTTCTAGACCTCTTGATATAGGTCAAAATTGCCTTTTTGCAACTTACAGAGATCGCCAGCAAATGCTGCATATACTGTTCTTTGGATGTAGATTTGCATATGCAAATGAGTGACGTCATGTTATGAATATGTAAATGAGTGACGTCAGGTGATGGATATACATGAGCGATAATGAAGTCATCTGATGAATATGGAAATGAAGTCATACAATGGATATGAAGTCATTGGGAGAATATGTAAAAGATATTTACGTCATTCAATACTCCCCTAAAGGTGAATTATTTATATAAAATCACAAAGTTTATCGTTGGCATACCACATGGATTTGGACTTGAATCCTTTCAAAAAGTTTTAAAACAGAGCTTTACATGGTATTAATATCTAGATGAGGAGTTTAACATCCAAAAAAATATGGACTAGCATCCGTCAATCTTCTTAACGGAATCTCACATTTTTCATAAGGAGGATCTTTACTACTGACTTCTAATATGTAAAAAAAAAAGGTAATGGAGTTTTAAGTGAACAAATTTAAGATAATTAAATTATCCACTTTATTTTCTTCAATTACGAAAAAATAAAATATTCTTTTAAATAGTATCTTTTAGCAAATTAGATTTTTTTTCCTTGACTGTATATCACATTTTGAAACAAGTATGTCTCCTCAGAACAGTTAGTGGTGAAAATATTAAATAATTAATTTTGCATCTGTTCTATCTGTCAGACTCCCCAAGACCAACAACAGAATGAATTCTAAACTATCAATTGATTCATGAAATAATAACTATCATACATAATATGGTGTATACATATAAATTAAATTATTCATTATTTCTTAATCCCATTGCATGGAGAATAAATTGAGTAAGCTTGTACACATTTATGGCACGCCAAATTCATAAAATGAGCTAAACCTAGTTTCACAATTGATAAACTATGTTTATTGACCATAAACAATAGTTTACAAATCGTAAACTATAGTAAAAAATTCGTTAACTATAGTTTTTATCTGTAAAATATATTTAACAGTCGTTCACTATAGTTTATGAAAGCAAATCTAAGTTTATCTCTCTTAATAAAGCGTTAACAATAGATTTTGTTGATAAACTAAACATAGATTCAAGTTTGTATACCATAGTTTAAAATTGTAAACTATAGTTAAGAGTTGTTAATCATACTTTCTCAAATCGTGAAACTATATTTATAACATCATTAACTATATAGTTAACGGTTTCTTAACTATAGTTTACAAATCGTAAAACTGTATTTATTCATCAGAAAATCTATGTTTTGCAATTGAAAATGATTGTTTTCGGTGTTAAGGATGGATTCTTCTCATATTTCTTATAATTGCAGAATCTTGATTTTCTGAATACTCATTATTCAGACTGTGTTTACTTTTTTAACATCGAAAAACTTTGGTGAAATCGGCCTTGATTTTCAGTCAAGGTCATTTGAAAGTCAGTCCAAAAAAAAGTACTTTTACACAGAAAAGTATTGAAATTTTGGCATAGGAATAAATTTTGGTGTCAGAAAAAATACCTTGCTTACTAAAATTAAAGTTTTAACTCATTATTGATCACTAACTTACATGAATTGAGTTAGTGGAAAGAAAACATGAAATCATCGATATTCAACAAATATACTTAATCCGAATTTCCTCGAATTTTCGGAAAAAATTCTGATTTTTCATGAATTCACATTAAATTTCATCTCAATTTTTACAATTAAGCATATAATGTCAAATATTTACATTTCTCACTGTTGATTCATCAAATGTTTAAGATTAATTTACAAGGTAAAAATGATAAGGTAATCGGACTAATTATTGAAAAAAATTAACCTGAATTTTCTCTAAATTTTCTTAAAAATCATAAATGTATGAATTATTTTATAATATCTTCCTAAAATAAATAACCACATAAAGATAACAAATCAGGGATAGAAATGAAGACACACATACCTTTATTTATTATACTTATATAAATAAATATTTATTTCACAGGTATTTCACACAACTGACATCTAAATTCCGAATTTCCTCTGTCATATAATTTATTATTATAGTGCTATTCATATGGGAAAAATCTTTCATGTCGAAATTTTAGGAAATTTTTCATACAATTTATTCATTGAAAAATTTAGTTTATTCAAAGGAACTTAATTTACATTAAACAGTTAATTATTAAGGAATAATTAATAGCTAGATTTGATAAACCTTTCAATACTTCTTAGAAAAATCATAACTTAAATAAACAGTCTTAGTGTACAAAATTAATAAATATACATCTACATAACATTTAACATACTTTAACTTTTTTACATTCATAAAATCCATACTCTATATACACAATTATAAGTATAAAGTAAAAACAATCTTCAACTGCAATAAAAATACCCCGGTATATCATTCATTATCACATAACACTTACTTTGATTCAAATATTTTGTTACAATGTACATGATGTACTGGTCAACATTTGCATATACATGCACAATGATATAGTTACCATGAAAATAGCATCCTTTGAAAATTCTACTAATGTTCGAAATCTAGCTACCTGGTAATCACATAACACTTACTTTGATTCAAATATTGTGTTACAATGTACATGATTTATTGGTCAACATTTGCATATACATGCACAATGATATAGTTACCATGAAAATAGCATCCTTTGAAAATTCTACCAATGTTCGAAATCTAGCTACCTGGTAATGACATAACACTTACTTTTTTTTAAATATTGTGTTACAATGTACTGGTCAACATTTGCATATACATGCACAATGATATAGTTACCCTGAAAATGACAATTCCTTTGAAAATTCTACAAATTTTCAGAAATCTAGTTAACTTTCACATTTGGAAGCAAAATATTTGTTCAAGCATGAAATTACTTTTTGAGACTTTGTAACACGAACATGATCAGTGTCTACTATTTGTTCTGAAAGTAAATTCAGAATTCCATCCTGAGGGTTTCTAGTGTAGGCCATTTGCAAAAACCTAAAGTTTAACCCACTACCTGCAATTTTGTTGGCCATGCTCTTGCTTAAAATCTTCTCCCTAACTAAATGTTCTAAAGAAGGTGCATTTTTATGAACCTCAGAACTGTACTTAAAGTTTTCAAAAGCATTTGAAAATGTAAAAGAAGCAGCTGAATACATTGAGCTGGTTACATCAATCCCAACAGAATTCACAAGTTTCTGTAATGCCATCACATCATC
>PRKT01000212.1:436684-453212 GCA_003671525.1 Saccostrea glomerata | reverse complement strand
AGGGGGGGGGGGGGGGGGGCTAATATATATGCGTATACACAGGGGCCTACCTGGCCTGGAATTTCAGTGCAGTGATGGATCTACGGAGCTGGTGCATATCGTCCTAGTTTTCTGCTATTTTCCGAAATAATGTCCTCATATTCTCGTAAAAGGAAGAAACAATGCCGTGTCTCTTATTTTATCCCTATTTTCTTTGAAGATTGTGTGGTTATTTCATTTAAATCCACTGCAAATCTCAGCTGATGTCGCCACGTTTTCAGATGTAAACAACATTCCGTGTCACCGAGTGCAAGCGCTTGGCTGAAGCCGAATGCAGACAAACGACACAATTAAAAGAGAATTATTTTTAAGACATGCTATTATATATACGAGAAAATCACTAATTATTTTCTATTTCAACATGAAGATATTGCTGTTTATTACAAATTCTTGCAAATAGCGGTCAATTGTTATTTTGAGCACCATTTCCTTATATAGATCAATCAGGGCGGAACAACTGTCATGACGTCAGACCTCATTATGACTTCATTACCATATTTTTTTCATGTGTTGCCTTAACTGTACTGCGCATCGTCTCAAGCCACGGTCCGGAGTCCGCATATAGCTCTCTCCTACCCATAGCTGCTTGATCACAAAAAGTTTCGTAATCTTGAATATTTACTCCTCTCTCTTGCAATGTCATTTTCAGTCAGTGACAAGTTTTGTTTCCTCTGCAATAATGAAATCAACAACTGACGTCAACAGTATACAAGAAATATTTCCTTTACTGCGATGGGATATAGAAAAGGAGTGATCAAGTTCATCTTCTGACTATCCTTAACTCGCATTGGTCAATATTTTAATGAGCTACGAAGAAATCCCTCCTCATTTAACAACGGCCAGAATGGGAGAGGATCGTACATTTTGGCAGTGGTTTGCAACGATGCACTGTGCCAGGAAAGATGAAACTTATGGGGAAACATCCCCAGGTAGTGTAGATTCAAGTTTGTTCAAATTTATGACCCCCGGGTTTACGGCGGGGCTACAATGGCTAACCGAAGTTTTACATAAAAATATTTTGGAAATTTTTTTTAAAATCTTCTTCTCAAGAATAACAAAGCCATAATTGACCATATTTATATGGAAGCATCCTCAGGTTGTGTGGATTCAAGTTTATTCAAATCGTGACTCCCGGGGCCACAATGGCCAATCAAAGTTTTACATAGATATATAAAACAAAAATATCTTTAAAAATCTTCTTACCATGAAAAGCAAAGCTGTGTTTGGTCATTGGACTACTCTTGGATATAAAGTACATGTATTCAATAATAATCCAATTTCTACTTTTTCTCAGCCACAGTGCTGAGGTGAGCGATGTGGCCCATGGGCCTTTTCTTAAAATGATACCTTAATTATTACTTATATTTAGAATTTGAGTTACTTATTCATACATTATATTTGCTTGATTATGTCTAACTTTAAATGTGTAAAATGCAGTATTTTTCAAACCCAACAGCATGTATGTATATAATGCACTGAACACGTGTCAATCGACCCTTTATGATGTCACTGTGAAATTAAGTCTAATGTTTATCCATAGGCATATATATTAACTCTAGACCCCGTACTGGTATTTATACAGTTATAGATATGCATTGCTTTCAGTTTAGTGTTATATACAGGAAACATTTGCAAACATAAATAGTTTTTCATAAACAGCAATATATAAACTTGAAATAAGGGAATTCCTATGTACTCCAGTAGATTAAACGTACACCCCTTGGTGAAACGTGACTTATGCTCCAAAAAAAATAATATGACAACTGCTACTTTTCCCTTCCTTTGTTATAAGCTCAAACTAGTATAGAGCCTCAGTATCGACAGAGACTATTGGTTTAACAGGTCGAGACCAATAGAATTTCTGACGTCAGCATAAATTTGCATATCTGTTTACTTTACCTACTGATGAATGAACTGCAATGCATTGTGGGCTACTACTAATACCCAGCTGTGTTGAAAATAAAAGGAAACTTGAATTGTTCCTTGGAAACTTATTTCCAGTTCTTTTTTGATATTTGTGAAAGAAATATTTAAAATGATGTTTAGTCTTTCATTTCTATGCTCACATTTACAAAATTTGCGCTATGAAGCCTTATATATAAAAAATCGTCCTATAAACATTGTTCAAAGAGACGTAGGTGCTATCGTGTGGATAAGACACCGAGTTTTTCTCCACCTAATATACGTGAACATAGTTTTAGCAGGTACTATATGGGTCCTTGATTTTAGACTGAAAGAGAGGGTGTGCAATTATTAATTAACTCCACAATATTATCAGAAAGTGTTTTATGTACATGCAAACGTCAAAGTGTTATATTTACATTTACTTTGTTTGACCCCTATAAAATGCATTATAAAATTATAAGTGATAAATACGCATAACACACAAGACCAAATCACCGAAGTCTGCCTGGCGTATGAATATAGGGACTACGTGATTACAGTTTAAACAAAGCGAAAACTTTATGTTTTTATACTATTCATTTGTATTTTTTAGTTCAAAAATATAGTTTATCATTTTAGATTGAAAAATAAAGGAAACTGTGATCATTGTTATCTGTTTTACTGTGCACTATATATGTTTGCAGATTTTGGTTTGTGTGCAAACAAACTCTGGCGGGAAACTTGGTTAAAGCTGTTCCAAATGCTGTTCTATCAATTGTAACTTACATGAAGGATAAGGCGTTAATTTTAAATAAAAAAATCAAAATTGCAGAAAACACAGGGGCTAAAAAATGTAAATATAAGCATTGAATTATCATTTTTTGAAAGATGCAGTCTCAGAACTGCAATGGTGTGTGCAAACAAACTCAATTTGTTTGCACACACCATTGCAGTTATGAGACTGCATCTTTCAAAAAATGATAATTCAATGCTTAATTGAAGGTATTAGAAGCAACTATTAATCATTTTAAAGAACTCAAATATTAAATATGAGCATGGAGCAATGTCGAAAGAATATAGTCTTTCAATTTTGGTCTTATCAAGTAACAAAGAAGCTCTACAGTTTTTCCAGTGATGAGGTAAATATTGTGCAACAAACCGACAAAAACCATGTGTCGCCATTGAATAATAAACATGTAGTAGACTGTCATGCTTTGGGAATCAGTAGCTTGATTGGAGAACGGGTGTGACGAAGACATTGTCATGTGTTAAAAATTGGCTTCCATATAAGGTAGTGGTCTCGACCTGTTTAAGATGAGATTACTTAGAAGGGTGTGAGTGCGTATCATCTGTTAATTCATTAATGTAGAACATATTTATTTTTTTAGATTCAGATTTTTCCTCGAGCTCTTCACCACGGACCAATCTTTTGACTCTTGTAGAAAATATCAGAAAAAGGAAGACTAGCTTGAATGTAAAGGTAAATATTTTCAGATTTATTTTGTTTCATATAAATGAATAATACCCCACACAACTTGCAAAGGGAGGAACTGTAAACGTATATTTTGTGGGTATAGTATTTGGCAGAAAATGGGTTTTCAACATAATATTGTGTATTTTTCGGTCACCTATGTTTACTCATAATTGACTTGTTGCTATCTGTTTTTGTCCATCGGCGTGCTTCTTGCATTAAGGATGTCCATTCCTAATGGGAACAACTTCCCTACCCTTGTCTGTCAAGTACATATTAAAGATACTGATAGCTCTACATCAAAGCATTTTATAAATGCTTCCTAATTATAAACTTGCATGTAATTTTGAAATTACAGAAACCAGCCATAAAGCAAGCCAAAACCTCAATGAAAATAAACATTGGGTGGTTGCACTTTGACAACAGCCAAAACAAATACCAACAAGTGAAACTAAAAACTGGTGGTGGAAGTAGAACAGTTGATATGTGTGTGTCGTCATCATACAAGGACATACTAGATGAGGCCATCGACATATTTTTCCCAGGAGGTAAGCATGTCCAAAGCATATATAATTTGCTTAATTTGTAGGTAAACAAGATAAAAAATCATATTTAAAACTGTCATTTTCAATGAAAAATTTAGAATAGCAGTCATGAATATGTGAATTCTTTCAATGTCAGACAAAAAAAGTATTAAGATTGCCTGTAGTATTTCAGAAAATAAATATTCATATGTTTGTCGCCTTCTCTTAAACATGAGGCCCACGGGCCTTATAGGTCACCTGAGCATTATGCAACAACTTTCCAGTTATTTAATTTGATTCATGTTTTAACTTTGAACTACCTTATATATATTGGATTCCGAAACTTCATAAGAATCCTTACAAACAAAGATACATTGCAGGTTCCAGTAAATGTTCAACCAAGCCTCTTTCGTTACTTCTCACTAAAATATTGACAGTAGTGAAGGAAAAACTTCAAGAGTACTGTACAACTATAAATTCAAGAAGTGGTGTAAATCAGATGTGGATACTTAAAAATTCTAAAGAACTTTTGGACAATTTGAAATCACAAAACTTTACAAAAATCAACAGCATAAAAACTTACGACTTTTCAACTTTATACACATTATTTATGCAAAATCTTTATACACATTATTCAATTCGTAAATTTTATGGTTTTATACAATTTATCATTGAATGAAATGCTGACTGATGTTTTTCATATCAATTGTTAGTGCATTATTTATACACTGAATTGACCACGGATTTTTTCCGTTATTTCCTGATTATGACAACGAGCACACGGCGGGTGTGACTGGTCGGCAGGGGATGCTCACTCCTCCATGGCACCTGATCCCACCTTTGATGTTTCGGAGGTCCGTGTTTGCTCTGCTCTTGTTTTGTATGTTTGTTTGGTGGACGTTGAGATTGAATGCTGTTCGTTATTTCCATATCCTTCCCTTAAGCCAGATGATATATGGCATTCACAATTTTGAAAAAGGCACCATTGATCATCATAACAGAACACTTAGAAGTTGCTTAGCTTGGTTACTGAATACCCATAGGCAGGGTAGGGGAACAAAAATGCATTCCAACTTATCAGGAATATTCAGCAATAATCAGTAGTGCCCTGTGACACTGTGACATAAACCCCTGACCCTAGGTCCACACATTGCACAATTTTAAAAAGGCACTCTTAAAATTACCTATCAAAAAATTAAATGTTTTATAAATACAAAGGAGCAGATTTCAAACAATAAATTCATTTTCAGTATATAAGTAGTAGAGCCCCCCCCCCCCCCCTGACCCAGGGTCCTTGAAATTCACAATTCTGCAAGATAAGGGCCCTTGCTCATCATGACTATATAGGTAGTTCATCTGCTTCATACCCAGAGACAAAGAAGAACATTTTCAAAGATTTAATGTATTTTCACTATATAATCAATAGAGCCCTGCCTTAACATCAGAACCCCTGACCCTGGGGCCACAAATTCTTAATTTTAGAAGATTCATTCTTCCTCCTCATAAAAATGTACTTAGTTGGTTTATTTAATTCCTAGGAGCTGAGAAGATTTTCAAAGAATTCACATATTTTCACTATATAATCAATAGAGCCCCACTTTAACACCAGAACCCCTGACCCTAGGACCATAGAATTCACAATTTTGGTAGAAGTACTCTTGCTCATCAAAACTATGTACTTAGTTGGTTTAATTAATACCCAGGAGCAAAGAAGAAGATTTTCAAAGAATTCATGTATTTTCACTATATAATCAATAGAACCCACCCCCACCAGAAGCCTTGACCCTGGGGCCATAAAATTCAAAATTTTGGTAAAAGCACTTTTGCTCAACATAACTATACACTTAGTTAGTTTATTCAATACCTAGGAGCAGAGAAGAAGACTTTCAAAGAATTCACCTATTTTTACTATAGAATATATAGAGCCCCGTCCGAAAAAAAAGAACCCCTGACCCTGTAACCATAAAATTCACAATTCTTGTTGAGGTACTCTTGCTTATCATAACTATGCACTTAGTTAGTTTATTTAATACCTAGGAGCAGAGAAGAAGATTTTCAAAGAATTCATGTATATAATCAATAGAGCCCCACCCTCCCCCAAACACCAGAATCCTTGACCCTGGGGCCATAAAATTCACAATTTTGGCTGAGACACTCTTGCTCATCATAACTATATACTTGGTTAGTTTATTTAATAACCAGGAGCAGAGAAGAAGATTTTCAGAAAATTTATGTATTTTCACTATATATACTCTATAGAGCCCCACCCTAACACCGGAACCCCTGATCATGGGGCCATAAATTTCACAATTTAGGTAAAGGCACTCTTGCTCATAATAACTATGTACTTAGTTGGTTTATTTAATACCCAGGAGCAGAGAAGAAAATTTTCAAAAAAATAATGCATTTTCCCTATATACTTATTTAGCCCCACCCTAACACTAGAACCCCTGACCCCAGGGCCATGAATTTCACAATTTTGGTAGAGGACTCAATGCTGATTACAATCATGCAAACAGTTTGACTGCTTGATGTCCAGGAGTAAAGAAGAAAATTTTTAAAGATTGCATTAATTTTAGTGGTTTTGGCCCCACCCGTCAGGCCCCAGGGAGGCAGGGATCATGAAATTCACAATTTTTGTTCCCCTTCACCCATAGATGCTTTGTGCCAAATTTGGTTGAAATTGGTGCAGTGGTTGCAGAGAAAAAGCTGAAAATGTTCAAATGTTAACACACGATGGACGACGCACGACGACGGACGAAAACGGATGGCAATAGGTCACCTGAATTTACTCAGGTGACCTAAAAAAGGTTAAAGCTTTTAAAAAGTAGGTTAAACTCCAAGGTCAAAAGTTCTTTTGATCCAATGAAGTTGTTGACCAGTATGAAATAAAAGGCCTTGTCAAAAAGAATATATATGTTATGTATGAAAAGTTATTGCAAAAGTAAATAATAGAATTTTTGTGTAAAAGTGGGTCAAATGATAAGGTCAAAAGGTCATATTTGGTGGTACCCAAAGATAGGACTTGTCACAATCAATACATGTGTGCAATGTGAAAGTCTTAGCTCCACCCATTTAATAGTTATGGGCATGCAAGGTTAACATTTTTGTGGACAAACAGATAGACAGACAGACAGCTAGACAGACGGATGGACCTGGGCAGAAGACTACACATCCCCAAATAATTGATTATGGGGGTATAAAAAAAATTGTTACTCAGAAAAAAACTCGAAAAAAAATTTGATACTTATTAATATATCTGTTAACATTGTACGTACAGCTACCTTCCTTCATTCAATTACTATCTGATGATTCTTCTGAAGATTTTGACCTCCCAGACTTGATATACAGCACCCCAAGTACTCCTCAGTCAAACAATGCAGAACAAAGTCCTGCACAAAGCACTGTTTCTATAGAGACAACTGGCAATGCTACTTCTATAGAAACAGATAGAAACACCGCTAATGCCGGAACTCTTACCAACACAAAGGGGACAGACCTAATTACCATTACAAATGGGACAGACCTAATTACCATTACAAATGGGACAGACCTAATTACCAACACAAATGAGGCAGGCCTAGTCACCAATACAAATGAGGCAGACTTGGTTACCAACACAAACGAGGCTGGCCTAGTTACCACCACAAATGAGGCAGTCCTAGTTACCAATACAAATGAGGCAGTCCTAGTTACCAATACAAATGAGGCAGGCCTAGTCACCAATACAAATGAGGCAGGCCTAGTCACCAATACAAACGAGGCTGGCCTAGTTACCACCACAAATGAGGCAGTCCTAGTTACCACCACAAATGAGGCAGTCCTAGTTACCAATACAAATGAGGCAGTCCTAGTTACCAATACAAATGAGGCAGGCCTAGTCACCAATACTAACGAGATTGGCCTAGCTACCAACACAAATGAGGCAGGATTAGTTACCAACACAAACCAAATGTTCGAGACAAACCCTTACTCGAATGACTCTCCGGTTGTAAGTTTTTTCTTCTTCAAATATTCATATATTTATATTTGTTTGATATTGATATTTATTATACCTCTATTGATAATACTCAAATTTGATTGGCTGGTAAGAAAACTTTAAAACACAACAATGACTCCAAATGGTACCGTTTACAGCAACACTGACCTAGGAATCATTGCACGTGGGATATAATGACCCGGTCATTATTTTTAATGACCGCTAAAAATGACCGCTTAATCAAAAATTCGTTTTTGAGTAAAGTTAATGCATAAAATGATAATTATTCGAAAAAAAAACATGTTTTTAAAATTGTGCATGGTCTGTTTTGCATTATGATTACCATACAGAATACGGTTAAATTTTATCGTTACAGTACAATATTATGACTATATCGTTTCAACATATCAGTTCAATAGAAAGTAGAGGCGGCTCTTTAAAGAGTTGAATTCTTTGTTAGATTTTGACTGTGTAGAGGAAAAGTAATCGTTAGTTATAACAATGTATGTCGCTATCAACTTAATATTGTTTTAATCAGTAAATCATGATGCAAAAACTTACACGACTTGCAGACGTCAATGTAAACAACTTCGTTATCCGGACTGTAGCGAATCCCGATCCCGATCAAAGATAGAATTGATAACGGTTAGAAATTCATACTTTTCAATATATATCGGTATAATAAAACAATTAATTACCCCCTTGTGAGATCAACATGGTGAAATAAGGACCCTCGACCTGGCCCACTCGGCTACGCGGCCTCGGTCAGGACAGGTCACCTCGTGGGCCAGGTATCGGGTCCTTATTTCACCATGTTGACCTCACAAGGGGTAATTAATTGTATAATGTTGACATAATGATTTTGTAAAGTCATGTTCATTTTGCATGTACCCTTAGTAATATATGGAAAAAAGAACTTGCATTCAAAAGACAGAAGCATTCTGTCTAAGCAAAAAGATTATCTAAATAAATAGGTTGGGGTCATTTAAAAATATCTTATTCAGAGCAGGTAATCACTTAATTAATTTATCTTTAAGGACCATTGAAAAATTATTGGGAAAAATCTTTTACAAGTACAAAAAGAGGGGAATTCTCCAAATTCCAAAACTTGTTTAGGGGTGGGTCAGTTGCATTTATAATACTTACAAATATTTGGAATTTGACTTAAGTAGGGATCGCTGTTATGATAATTATTTCACTCATATAATAGATGATTTATGCTTTGTATTTCAGAGTTTGCGAATGCATAGGATCCCGACATGCACAATTTGCTCAGACCGATTCTCGGATGCATTTCTTAATTGTGGACACATTCTCTGTTTCGTATGTGCCACAGAACTAACAGAGAGAGGGTCGATTTGCCATATTTGTAGGAAAGATTTCACAACAGTGTCCCACCTGTACTATTAAACAACCACTTTCCATATCATTTTTGTTAAAGCTTGAGACAGCTAGCACTTTGGGAGCAAAATAGCTATTTAGTGTTTGATACACTTTGTTTTAGACAACTATGTGTATTGCTCTTTCTGATATCACTCGGCAGACAGTCTTTTTTTCAATTCAAGTTCATTTTTTGTTCCCTTTTAATGTTCAGGGTATTTTTTTTTTGAAAATTTAATATGCTCATTAATTTTTTCTGATCATCTGTTGTCAATGATCTGTCTGTAAAGTTTTTACATTTTTTTTTAAAAAAAAATTCTCAATAATCAGTGGATTACCAGGGTGGATGACTTAGAAAATAAATTAATACTTTGAAATCTGCTCTTTTGTATTTATCAACCAATTATAATGATGAAATACAATTTTGATAAAGTACTTTCTAATATTTTGAAATAGATGGTCCCAGGTCAGTTGTTTTTTTAGGTTGGGGTGACAGCTGGTGGTTATAAAGTGGAAATGTGTGGGCCTTTTAATTGTTACATGAAAGTATCTTCATAAATATTCTCAAGGTCACTTTTTATAATTAAGTTATAATTCCAGACTGATCATCTTTGAAATAATGAGGGCTAAGATCAAAATAATGGTTTGTTCATAGGTTTTATGATGTTCAACAAAGGCTTCTTTATATTTTTTCATATTTTAAAAGGCAATTTAAAAACCACTCTAATGGAGCATTATGGGTTTATAATATAAAAGTCACAAAAATAATTTAAATGTATCAGATATCACAGAAAAAATTGGAAACACTTAATTTATAGAATAAGCAAATTAACAAAATGCTCGTTCCTGATCATAGCTAATATATCTTGAAATATTTTTTGTTTAAATGGGATGAGTTTAATCTACAAGTATTTAGCATTAATGATGGCTTAACTGGCAGATGTCAAAATGTTTTGTTGAAAAGTAGCTAGTGGTTAATAAACAAACCAAACAAATATGTATGCAAGCTAAGAAATGTAGGAGACAAGGAATAATGTCCTCTTTTTCACATGTCTAATTTAATTTTAACATACAATTATGAAATAAGATATGAAATATTTAAGCCTTCTATTGTTTCCTTTTTTGTGAAATGATCATATTTCTAACAGTATGCTTTATCTTAGACCAGTCACGTTTTGAGAGTATTGGTTCTTGCATTTAAGCATGCTAATCGACCAGGTGTACCGGTATGTCCAGATTTGAAATATTCAGAAAACTGGCGCTCAATGGAATTTTTCTCATCATTTGACCAATGATGTCGTCCACCATTTCTGCTTGTACCCTAAATATGAAATAATAATATATAAATCTCAATGGCTCTCTCTCTCTCTGTCTGCCTGTCTGTCTATCTATCTATCCATCTATGGATCTATGATCCAGGGTTTTCCCTAAGACTAAGTTTTACTACCTATTTTAGTCACTCTTAAGTTCCTGTTAAATTGTACTAGTCTTGTTATGAAAATTTTGTATATTGAATGCTAATATTACCACCGATATAGGTTCCTCAGGGATAGTAGTGTAGAGAAAATTCTAACTGTCAATACATTTAACCCATGGATAGACCTATTAACTGATTGATGATTCCCGTCTGTATTTGGCGGGATATTAATCATGTTAATAGAGACATTTGCATCATATTACATCAATAAAAAATTTAAATAACCTTATTCTAATCTTGAACATGATGAACACAGACGCCCGAGACGTTGCCTCAGCCACAAAGAGAGGCGGAAGGCACGTTTTTTCCCTAGGCTATGGGTATTTTGATTACAGATTGTTTCGTCCACGGTCATTTTGTCACAATCATTGTTAACTTATGTTATTCAATGAGTTTGATTTACACCAATATACATGATATATCCGTGTGACATCTTTAACTTTTTATAAACTTTTAAAAAATATACTTCTATATTATAAACATAATATAAAAACAATTTTCATTCGTTTTGCCTGATTTCATAGTAAAGTTTAATTTCAAATCAAGAAAGTCTGTAATATCAAATTTTACAAAATGCTGAGAGTTGTCTTTTTCTTCTGCCTGTTTTTTTTTTCCTTTCGTGGTGTTTGCACTTCCTTTCTGTCTTGATGTAGCTCTCATTGAACTTCTCCTCCTGTCTCGTCTGAGGAACCAGAATGGGATTCATCAGCCAGGTTAGGAGGGGGTAGCCGCTGTCTCCCAGGAGCCAATTTCCACCTAGTCAATGCCTGCTGTGGCAGAAGCCTGTCCTCCGTTGGCAGAAGGCTCTTCCTCGTTGTATATTTGATAGAAGAAACGAAGGGGGTTTTCGTAGTCGATGTAGTTGAACACCTTTTCCCTAGTGTCTTCTGAATGGCACAAGAAGTCGGCAATGCCCTTTTTGTCCTCACCTGATTTTGCATTATTAAAGGATTCAACAAACCTTCTAGCATCTGAAGCAGTGATACAATCCTCTTTACCTAACTTGTGCTGTTCATGAAATGCTCTAATTCCATCACAGACTTTTCGGAATTTTGCAGGAGGACATTATCACTCGTGCTCCTAGTTTAGTTTAACCAACGATCTTGCACCTTACCAGTCGCAGGTACTTCTCCATAAATATCTGCAGGAAAAGATTGAGCATGATCTTGGCAAGGGATTTATCGGCGGTCTTATGCTCATGGACTGGAACAATAAGCATCTTTTGTCTTTTTATCACTCGGCTGGTATCCTTGTTCTGGAATGCTGCAGTGTAGGTTTGAAGTTTCAAGTGCTCTACCACTCCTAGCCGATGTCCGTGTTCTGGAGTGCTGCAATGTAGGTCTAGTTTCCAGTGCTCTACCACTCCTAGCCGATGTCTCTGCCGCAAACAGATATCACTAGCCACGTATCTGTTGAGTAAAGCAATTTTATATCGTTTTAATTGCTGAGCGTGTTATCCTTCTTCAGGCCACAGTAAGAAAGGTAATGGATGAAATCGATTTTCGTTTTGGTCTTTTTGGCAAAGGTCAGAACCACTTATAAAATATCCAAGGAATTTCGAAAGATACTTGAGGTAGTTATGACAAGTTTTGGCATTGATTCCATGAAATCAACGAAATTATGGTATATGCTTTTTGTTGGTTAATTTTTGTGTTCTGGGACTGTATTCATGGCGCTCAGTTTCTGATACACTGCCGACGTCCGTGTGGTTGACATCTTCTCCGCTATCCCTGGTGGTTTTATATGATGCATCTTCAGCAGAATCATCTTTTGACTGATTTTCAAGAAGCATTTGTCATTTGTCTGTTTATAAAAGACTTATCAGTATCTTTTTCTTCTGTTTGTCAAATTAAAGATTCAAAATGTAACATATATTATGAAACATCATGCATAATAAGTATTCGGAAGAAGGACATGACGGTTTTTTTTCTTTTTGCTCATATATTATACCAAGACAGAAATTATAGAAAATTATTTTCATTTATGCTTTTATCTATACTGTAAACCCCAACTTTTATTCGCGTGCGAGAAATTTTTGCGACGTTCGGGACAGCCTCGTCATTGCGAATATATCTCGCCGCGAACCAGAATCTAAAGTCTCTCTGTCTATTTATAACATATCATAAAAGGTCTGATCGCGAAAATTAATCGTCGCCAACTAGTTTACCCTTGGTACATCGCGAAATAAAGTCGTCGCGAATAAAAGTTGGTTTACAGTATTCAAAAAATCGAGTTCAAATCATTACAATAATTTACATACTTGGAATAAAGAATCACGCCTTTGATTACTTAGTGATGTACAAATGATGTTCGGGAACAAGAAATGTCTTAAAACAGGAAGAGTTAAAAATACACTTGATTATATACATATAATTAAACTTTAAGAACAGAACAGGTTCAAGACAGAAAGTGCTATTTTACAATTGGTTCAAAGAAAGTGATGTAGTTCATTGGATTTCCCTGTTCTTCAAGTCAAAACCCTCCAGTAAATCTGAAATTAAAAGCACAATTTTTTAATACGGGAATTGAAAGCTTGCAATTTTTATTTGAAATTGCATAATGAAAAACAAATCACTTTATGTATTGAAAAATACTTATTTGATTTCCCAGGAATGCCATTATGATACAATCTGTCCTCCTTTCTTCAACACCTCTCTTTTCTTTAACACCTGTTTGTGAACCTTTTGAAGTTTTTTTTTTGTTTGCAAAACAAACAATACAGAAATAAAACGTCTGCCAATGATACAAGGACACAACATATGATAGATAAAATAAATGAATGCTTAAATAGTCTACCAGTACTTGGATATTACAACATAAAATTGGATCTCCATGACTTTTGAAAATTCATTCATTATTTGTTACTTTTTGTTCATTTGAAAATTATTTACTTTGTCCTGAGCCAAAAAGTTTGAATAAGCTGTGTCCAAGAAATTAAAGTTAGGTAAACGGGATGCAAGTTCAGTATGTTGATTGGCTTTCAAAGTTTTTATTTAAGGACAGATGATAAAAACAAAAAAATGGATGCCTGGATTGGTATATATTTTTTGGCCTAATTTAATTTAAAATGATGCAAATAATAAATTTCTAGAATATAAAGGAATTGTAAACCTTCTGTGATGTTCAAAAGTCTGCCCTTCTGAAACCATTCTTATTAATCTATACAAATATTTTTCGCTTTAAATTCCATTTTTGAGCAAATTTGAAGACAAAATTAAAAACTATGCGGTAAAGTTTATTCATTTTATTCATTTAAACATGACCCAAGTTGTTATTTTCATATTCTTTGATAAAAGTTTGTTTGTATCATCTGTCCTTAAGGCATCATCTAAAACACTCCTTACCGTAATCAGACTTATGAAATGGTGGTATTCTAGTCCTATTTTGCCTATTTTACTCTCACATTCCTCTGGAGACGAAGCCATAAATTCTATGTTATTTTCCCTAATTATGCAACTGCACGGTACCTTAATCTTATAGTAATGGCAACCAGGAATTACCTTCTTGCATTATTAATTGTAAATTAGTTCTGTTGATTTCCAATATTTCATTACCTGAGAGGGGCAGGAGAGGCTGACGTACCTTAAGGTGGTCCTTTAAAAAATGAAAATCGCAGTTCCGGTAGATGAGACTTACATAACCTTTCAATAAAGCCGAAATGCACGATGGTTTATCTACTTTTCTGAAACTTAGTGTTGACCGACATTGCCTATAGTTCCTATTGTCTGGCATTCTTGCACTAAATCAGTAAAAGTACTTAGGGCATAATGAGTGTTTGATAACTGTTTTCTTACTACTATGTAATCCGGCATATTAATAATCTGTGTGGCATAAATGTTATCCTTTTAAACTGGAACTGGAAATGTTTTTACTTTGTACAAGTTGTCCCTTGAATTTGGTCCTACAGCAAAGAACCACGTACTCTAACTCTTGATTCCCGCCTACATTTTGCACTCTTTAAATTAAATTTTAATGGCAATTTGGCCATTAAATCTTGGTTTAGTACAAAGAACAGATCTATGGTAATTGATTAATCATTTTAATTCCAGCTCTAGAAAGTAAATGATCATTAATTTCAGCTCTCAAAAAAGGGGGGTAGACGATATTTTCTAATGAAATCGAACTTTCAAGAATCACTTTATTTTGAAATAGTCTTGAATATGATTAAATGTATTTCATATCTTTTTCTTATGCAGTACACAAATAAATAAAACATATATAAATTATTAAAATACAATTATTTAGTTGTAAATAGCTTTAGAATTGGTGAAAAATCAACATTTTTTTGTTTTTTGTCTATAATCATATGTCCCCCCCCCCGTGAAACACAAAAAGCTTTGGCATAAATTTGTAAAATGACAGTGTATATTACCTGTAAAAAGGAATTTTTGTTTCAAGAGGGGAAAGATGTTTTAAAAAGATTTTCCGTTTTCCATTTACTTCTATAGTGAAATACTCAAGTTTTACCATAAATATAGAGTTATCTTTCTTTGTTATCCCAAAAAAGTAACGTTTTATGAAAATTCATATAAATATCTATAAAAATTCTGAAAATCATTCAAATATGTTAATTTTTGAAAATTGACTTAGAGCTAGGCGGGAGAACAATACTATCGTTCGTGGTTCTTTTATAGTTACCCATAATTGATTCTTTGTTAGAAGGTATCGGGCAATGACAGATCCCTGGCGTCTATAAAAGCTTATGTCCCTATGAATAAGGTGCATGTTATTGTGGTTCTCTGCTGCTCTTTTAGCTATGTTGTCCACTGCCGACTAAATATTATAACATCAAGATATATACCATCTCTTTAAATTAACAAAAAGCTTCACGAATCTCAGAAAAATGGTGTTTGAATGAAAGAGATATTTTTTTTCTGCCAGGAATGTCGCGGCAAACATTTCATTAGTGGTTTTCATTTCCTCGGAAATAGTTTTGGTTTGATCTCGTGGGCCGTCCATTATTTCCGTGACATCTTTTCTAATATTCCCCATGTTCTTGGATCTTGAATTCTCGATGCTTATTAAAGAACTGAAATTCTTCGCATGCATGAGGATTGCTCCAGTTATATTCCTATTTCGTTTTCTGAGGTTGTTGACTCGGTTAGCAACTAGTTGCAGGTCCTCCACAATGACCGTTCCGAACAGAGACTTTGATAATCCCCAAGGAAAAGACAACGGAGCACTGTCTCCTTCCAGGACCTTTAAAAGAAAATAATTTGATTGATTGATTAAATATTATTCAACGCCGAGTAGGAAATATTTCAGCCATATTTCGGCGGACAAGTTTGTGTATTGACCGGTATTG
The DNA here is from genome assembly GCA_003671525.1 of Saccostrea glomerata. NCBI lineage: Eukaryota > Metazoa > Mollusca > Bivalvia > Ostreida > Ostreidae > Saccostrea > Saccostrea glomerata. The sequence continues at coordinate 437,153 of PRKT01000212.1, read as the reverse complement.
TGAAAGTTTTTGGTTTCTCTGGCGGTCCCCAGTGAGTCTACTCTCTTTTGAAAGAGAAACGGTCTTTTACGTGCCAAGGGGGTCGTTATCCCTGAAACGTGACACCATTTAATGTCCAATCCGACGGACCTAAAATTTAAAAATATGTAAACTATTCTAAATATCTAAAATGTTAAAAATAAAATGATCTAAATATATCTCATAACCAGAAGTCTCTGTCGAGACTGAAGCTCTACTGGTTTGTACTTATAGCAAAGGAAGAGAAAAGTACTTAAGCAGTTAGAAATTGAAACTTTTCAACAGCAATAAATAGAATAATGATCCTTGATTAAGTCTCTTTATGTTCTTAGTGTAGTCTACTTGCATGCCACATTATATTATAACCAGACTAAAACTGTTATTTGGAGTAGCATTTTGAGAGTATTTAACAGAAATTTCTATTTTTAGTAACCACGGCAACACCGTTCAT
>PRKT01000212.1:414811-425318 GCA_003671525.1 Saccostrea glomerata | reverse complement strand
TGGCCCCTTTTTGCCCTTAATGTGATGAGTCAGCGCTTTTTTCTTGGTATAATATGAAAGCTCTCGATGTTCTGCACAAATGATGTTCAGTATGTTTTAACAAAATAATTATACTTTAAAAGATATAAAGCAAAATGTCTTAAAAAATCAGTCATGATTCGTGTCCTAAATTTTGACCCCTACCGAGCTTCCATACTAGACACTTCCGGAAAATATCCTGACCCAGGTGCAACATGGCAACATGTCCTCTATTATCACTGAAAATTTCAACGCTCTAGCTTAAGCCGTTATTGAGTTCTGTCACAGACAAGGAGGTCATCTGAATTTTAAGAAAAGGGCGATAACTCTAGACCGGAAGTGATTTTCAAAAAATCCTTCAGCCGGAATTAACTTCAGATAATTGTGTACCAACCCTGAAAATTTGAAACAAATCGATCGAAAAATCTCAGAGGAATCGTCGGCACAAAATTTGTGCAGAAAAAAAGAATAATAATAATAAGAAGAAGAAGAAAATTGAAAAAGAAACAAAAGAATAATAGAAGGGTCTTCCGCTGAAGACGGAAGACCCTAATAAAAATAGTGGAAAAGAAACCTAAGAATAACAAGAAGGTCTTCCGCTGAAGACGGAAGACCTTAATAAGAAGAAACAGAGTAAAAACAATATGTTCCCCAACTTCGTTTGGGGAACATAATTACTGTGAATTTCTATGCTACTCCTCTTACATTTTTGGTGTGATTTCAATATAATTTATACACAAGTAGACTACTAGAAGAGACAATAATTCTGTTCATTGGTTTTTGATTTCAATATAACTTGGCACACAAGTAGACTACACTAAAATACATAATTCTGTATATCGGTTTTTGATTGCGATGAACAGTGTTGCCGTGGTTACTAAAAATAGAAATTTCTGTGAAATGCTGCCAAAATGCTACTCCTCCTACAGTGTTGGTCCGATTTCAAATTAACTTGGCACACAAGTAGACTACACTAAAGTACATAATCCTGTGCAGCGGTTTTTGATTTCGATGAACGGTGTTTCCAAGGTAACTAAAGATAGAAATTTCTGGGATATTCTTTCAGAATGCCACTCCTACATTTTTGGTCCGATTTCAATATAACTAATACACAATTCTACCACGGTTATTCAAATCTTCAAAGGAAGCCGCCCGACATTATTCTCCAATAAATCACGAACGTCATCAAAAAATTATCAGATCAGGAACACATCTTAAATACATACTAAGAAAGAATTGGTGTGTGATAACTATCAATACTATTAATATTACGTCCTAGCAATGTGTCAGTACCACAAACAATGCTGTGTACGTTGTGTATTGCCCCAAATGTTTAGTTTCTGAAAGCTCCATACGGCTGTTCCAATTACCTCTTTAACACATTTGCACTGAGAATTCTTACAAATAAAATAATGAAATTTTATTTTAAAAAAAATTATTTCAATTATTTATAATTTTAAAATTTCATAATATAAACAATTTCAAATATAATATAATGAATTTTACATCCAGAAGAAAATATCTATGGTCTGCATTCCCTACCGATCGATAGTCTGCGATCGATACATATGTAAACACACATGCCGATGTTTAACAAGTAGATCCCATGCCGATTGGAGAGCGTTATTATTACAAATCAGAAAGGGTGCAGATTATAGACTACTAGTATCATCAGCCTTACCCAAAGTTCGCTCGGCAATATGTAATTGCCTCTTTGGTAACAGGACAAATTCGGCGAGTATTTCGGAACGAGTTGTTTCAGCACCCGATCGACACCCCATCCAGCGATGATGAGCAGCAGCTCCAGCTATTAATGGCTGATGACATGGAGGAAACGCTCCCTGATTCCAGTGCCACAGAACGATTCGCTCTCAGCAGTGAGGAAAATCTAAGAGAGTTGGAGAATGCCTGCATGGAAGCAACCACTACCAAGCAGATCACCTGGGCTGTAAAGCTCTTCAGAGGTGCCAATCTAATTTTGTGTTGCACTATACACATTGAAGCAAGTTTCACTATTCCAGAACTTCTCCCCACTAAATATTACAATTTTTACAAAAAATTTGAGCGGATAACTACATTGTTTTGATTTTCAGAGTAAAAAGATTAAAAAGACGATATATAGAGCGGAAATGCAACAGAAAACGGCACAGAATTCCAATAGTGCGGGAATTTTAAATTAATATTATTTGTATAGTTTTGTTAAAATATGAGCTGGGTCCGATAAACAATAAATTTTATTGGTGTTGCCTAAAAACAAAATTCTAAGCTGAAAACATCAATTCTGAAATAAATCGTTTCTTTTAATAGACTGGCTTTCCCAGAAAAAAAGGTCCGTTAATTTTGAGGAGCTAAGCACAGCTGATCTATCAATGGGATTGCGGCGCTTCAACGCTGAGGTCCGGACAAAAAATGGCAACCAGTATTCAAAGTCCACCTTGGTGTAAATAAGGGCAAGCATCAATAGACATTTGACAAGTCCCCCTTACTCTCGCACTCTAAACATTATGAAGGACAAGTTTGGCTTTCCAGAAAGCCTTAAATGTCATCTCCTTGGCTCCATCTGTGTTAAAGAATAAACAGTGGAATGTAACATTTTTCCATTAAAGACAGAATATTTTTATTACTATTTTTAGGGGAATGGTAATTAGATATTGAACAGGAAAAGGGGTAGCTTTCAAACTCCAAAATCGTATGTTGTAGATGGGAAGGAAAGGTTTAAAGTTCTATTTTTTTTTTTTTTGAAAAACCATTTATTTTTAGAAGGCATGACTATACTGAAAGAAAAAGTATGGATAAGGGAGATGACTTGCAGTGAACATGCATTTACAACAGTGAAAGGTTAAAGGGCCGGGCTGGGACTCAGATTTGAAGAAAATATATTTTTCTGAAATTTTCTAAATAATATCACGATTCATGCTTAAGCATTTCACACTGAACTATATATAAATCGTGTTTAGAAAACTCTTTTATATGGAAAATCCTATAACTACTAATTTTGGGATACGTTTGATTGAAACGTATTCTCATACTTAAGTATGTGAAAGGATTATAATCTTCATAAAGGCATGTATCTAACTTTGGAATAATTACATTTTTTAAAGAAAATTTGGATATCAATTTAAAATACGTTAAACATAAAGAAAAGAATGAATTGGCCATTCATTTCATACCTTTGTACTATTCAGATAGAATCAATGAGCAATTCATATTTTCTGAGAATTTTTTTTAAAAATCACATAATATTATTATAACTAAAAGAATTTTAGATGCATTTGTATTTGTTAATTTATTTAAAAACACACTCAAGATAGTAACAACAGCTGACCAAGTTCCACTTAGCGCAATACGATAGTGAAATTTAAAAGGTATCAGCTAAAATTAAGCATTCACGAATTATCTGGAAAAAAAATCCCAATTTTCCAACTCTGAATTTACGACTGTTTTGGGAATATATTTTAATTTTGGCTTCGTTTCAATAAAATAGAAAAGGTGATTCGATTACTTTTTTGATATTAATACAATCAATTGAAAATTGTATAAGAAATGATTGCAAGTTCTTTTGTTATACCGGGGTATATGATTAAAAAGATAACTGTAAACATTCAAGAAAATAATCGATCATAATCTTTGTTAGTTTTCTTCCAATGCTCGTAGCCTTGTCTCATCTTATCCTCATACATGTGATTGATGTATTTTATTTTGTGGAAAAATGGCAATAAATTAGCGAATGACAACCATAAAAAAGTTTTCGACATCAATTCATAGCAGTTTATAGTACTAAATCTAAATGTATTAACTTTGATGTTTTTCTGTTAATTCTTGGATCCACGCATCAGCAGATCATTTATGATTCAACACGCTGACCTAGTTAGAATATTCCATCTGGTGCCGACCATAGATCATTTACGCAGTAGCCTACATGTAAACATGCAGATGATTAAATAAGTACATATTTTTTGAACACCATGCAAACAACCAGCAAGCGATATTGTGTTCCTGGCCCTGTGTGATTCCTGTGCAGCCCTTTTTCTTTTTCAATGTTTGGATCGCTAGAAAATCACTCGGTGCTCCTCGGAAGGCCCGCACGAGCGTAATCATCCGAGGCTTACCGATTTTTAATGGCTGCTTACACTGGGACCTCACATCCGGAAATCAAACTTAATGTGTCATCTCTCGTGAGAGATGACAATAAAGAATTCATGTCCGCTAATAACGTTCTAAAGGAATCGTCAAATCTCGTAAGCGAGAAGTAATTATAGATAAATCATACCAAGAATAGTCTTGATTTATTAAAACAATTGTTTAATTCTTAAAGTCATACAAAGACAAAAACAATGCTTTTTGACAATGTAATTTAAGTGACTGGGTTGTCTTGGAGATTCCCAATTTAGCCAAATTGACGCTGAAATTCCCAATTCTAAGGGCCCCAGCCCCCAGTCCCAAAGTACAGAAAAAAAACATTCGAGTTAGAATACGTCCCACAGAGTTGTGTAAAACTTTTTCAGATAGCTGGTCATTCGGACCAGCATATAAGGTACGATAATTAAGATGGGAAATGCACAGCTGATAAATAGAAAAAATAAAAAAAACTTTAACCAAAAAAGGGGTCGGTCATTTGGACCGACACTGATAGCATTTTTATTGGTCCTGCGAATTTTTTGCCGGCATGACCGGCAGTTTTCCACAACGATCTGTCCCATAAACTTGCAATGTAGCAAATCGGAGCGGATCCGCTCCGAAACGATTTTGAAGAATATAAAATGATTTGCACTGGGAAAAACTATCAAAATAATTAAAACAAACCTTTTTTGAGATTGCTTGTGCAGACTTGTCGAAATTTCTTAATCACTGTCAGACATTTGGTCTGACACAGTCGAATGTTTTGTCAGACCAGTCCAACTTCTGTCAGACCAGATACATGTACGTAATTTCAAAGGTGGTAAATCATATGAATAACAGCAACAAAATGTCCTTGATTATCTTCAATAGCCTTTAAAGTAACAGGTTTCTTCTCTTGAGATAAAGAGTCATTAACATAGACATAATTGACAAAGTTTATGACTTTGCTATAACAAATTTACTTAGCTAGCATCAACATGCTGCATATGCGGCCATTCTTTTCTGTGTTTGTGACCTTTTACTACGCATCCCGATCCCGACCTTTATTAAATTTGCATTACGCTCATTTTCTTCAAACGGTCAACTGGACTGACGTTTTTTTTTAAATGTTATCGGTCCATCCAAATTTTTACCCTTGCCGACAGGACAGATTTCGAAAAGTCTGCTTGTGCCTTTTAAAGTTTTATTCCAAAACGGATAGCAATGGGTCACCTGAGTTTATTCAGGTGACCTAAAAAAATGGAAAGGGGGAAGGGGGGTCCATACCCCAAGTGCCTATGAGTTTGAAAAGGTTTATTTAAGAAATAAACAACGTTATTCACTGAACATGGCGTTATGAATAGCAATTGCTCTGCTGGCAGATTCCATGATGCGCGCTAGCGCATCATGGAAAATATGCCAGCAGAGCAGTTGCTATTCATAATGCCATGTTCACTGAAAAAACGTTGTTTATTACTTATATTTGCATTCTTTGATTTTTTAAAAAGAATATCAGAGGAAATCTTGACTTAAATGAGGACGCGGTCACTTGTCTTCAGTAATGAAAAACACACATTTTTAAAATCATTACACTTGATCAATGATCCTTTTCTCTAATGAATCACAAACAATTTATGAAGTCATGCCCTCTCAAACAGTTATCAGGATACAAGTAGGGCCGTGATCACATTCTCTTAAATTAATTTTTGTTTTGATGCAGTTGTGATGTCATCGATCAAAGTTATTGAAACCCTCTGACAAAAATCAATAATTTAACAGTATGATGAAAGATGAAGATGCTTTTATAATGATTATTATTCCAGAATGCTTTTCTATGATTTTTTTTAACTTTTCATATTTATTTTTAATAGCTAAAATCATTCTTGATATTAATGGGGTCTCAACTAATTTTTATCTGTCTCATTTATTTTTTTTAACATAAGTTCGATGTTATGGGCAATTTAGAAAGACAATTTGACTTTTATTACCAAAGTAAATATAATTTAATAGATTTATAAAAGAAGTTGTTTATGATTACAAAATTAGTCCGAAACAAATGGTATGGTTTTGTTCACTTATTTCCAAATTCATATGATACAAGCAACAACGGGAACAATGACATGATGTCCATTCAATTTCTTGCAAATTTTAGCATATTCTGATTTGTGTTTTATTTTAATCACATATGCAATCGAATTTGTTCTAAATGTAATTAACTAATGTAATTTGGCGTTAAAGGAATAGAAAATGTATTTAAAACCTAGGAAAGTGAATAAACTTGCAATGCAGTGGTGGCTATTATTCTTGCGTCAATGCCAGAACTTCATCACAATTTCTTAACGGCAATGTGTTTATTGTTGGCCAATGCAGGTTGCACAACTATAAAAAGGGCCAATGCAGGTTGTACAACTATAAAAAGGGCCAATGCAGGCAATGTGAATCGCTCTTTCGTTATCCCTTTCCCTCTCTTTTTCTATCTATGGTCACTCGGGCATTTCAAGGCTCTCAAGGGCCAATGCAGGCATTGGCTGACTCTCTCACGCTCTCAAGGGAGTCCATCAATGTCTACATTGCCTCTCTAGAGAGTCAGCCAATGCCTGCATTGGACCTTGAGAGAGTCAGCCAATGCCGGCATTGGCCGACTTTACATCAGTCAGTCAATGCAGGCATTGGCCGACTTTACATCAGTCAGTCAATGCAGGCATTGGCCAACTGCGCAGTCAGTCAATGCAGGCATTGGCTGGCTTTACATCAGTCAGTCAATGCAGGCATTGGCCAACTGCGCAGTCAGTCAATGCAGGCATTGGCCGACTGCACATAAGTCAGTCAATGCAGGCATTGGCCGACTTTACATCAGTCAGTCAATGCAGGCATTGGCCAACTGCGCAGTCAGTCAATGCAGACATTGGCCGACTTTACATCAGTCAGTCAATGCAGGCATTGGCCGACTTTACATCAGTCTGTCACTGCAGGCATTGGCCAACTGCGCAGTCAGTCAATGCAGGCATTGGCCGACTTTACATCAGTCAGTCAATGCAGGCATTGGCCGACTTCACATCAGTCAGTCAATGCAGGCATTGGCCGACTGCACATCAGTCAGCCAATGCAGGCATTGGTCGACTGCTTTTCAGTCAATCAATGCAGGCATTGGTCGAGTGCGCAGTCAGTCAATGCAAGCATTAGCCGACTGCACATCAGTCTGTCAATGCAGGCATTGGCCGACTTCGCAGTTAGTCAATGCAGGGCCGACTTCGCAGTTAGTCAATGCAGTTCTAATACAGTCAATGAAAGACTCAGAAGACTGATACAATGTAGGCGTTGTACATTCCACCGTATTTACATGTATAGGAACTGCAGGCATTGAAACACCATTTATTCATACAGCTAATGCAAATAAATCTTCCTCGTCAAAATATAGTTATACATGAAAATATTGTATTTGTCAAAACTGGCTTTTTACAGCAGACTTGTAAAAATCAAGTAAGGCCCATGAATGATCAATTTTAACGTTTATTTTAATTATGGAGAAGAATTTGCAGAAAAGTAAATATAAAAAAGGATGTATTTCCAAGGACAGTTTGATGAAAATTATTTGCGTAGAATCTTTATGCATTGTCAAAATGTTGTCTTCTTGATTCCTAAAGTAATCCATTTAGTCTGTGCATTTCTCAGTACTTCGCCTGAAAATAGAATCGGAGTTAGTTACACAACATTGTTTGAATTCTTTTAAATTTGTATAAATAATTTTCGGTATTGTTTCACCAAATAATTACAATTCATCGTCTTGTCCCAACATAATAATTAGTGTTATACGCTCTACATATTACTTATTAAAATGCTTCTTTCGCATATTTTATATTTTATGTATTCATGTAATCATTAATATAATCAAATAATCAAATACAAGTAGTGAGACACAATATTGAATATAAAACCTTATGATATGGTCGTTGGCCACCATTTTAAGTTTAACAAACAGACTCAGGTCTCATAGAATCGGATATCATCACAGACTGTAGTCTAATGTTGCTGTAGATTCCGTCTGAGTGTCACTCAACACTGTTAAGAAAAAATAAGACTTGTATTTAAAAATCCCTAGACAAAACAAACATGAACTTTGTAACTTTTGCCACTACATGCATTATTTTTCTGGAAAAAAAAATCACAACGGCCAAACCAAACTCTTTGATGAAATTGGGACACGGAGTAAAAAAACTTATCAAACCAAATACATGTAATTTAGGGGTGCAACCATTAAGATTTCTAAACACACGCCATAACGTGCAAACATTTCTACAACCATATTTCTTTTTTTGTTCTACGCTAGAAATCGAAAAAGTACGATTTACTTTAGAAAGAAGCTTTACATAAAAACTGGAAAATCCCGAATCCCAGAAATAACCTTAAAAACAGTTAAAAGCATTTACCTTTTTTTGTCCCCCGCTTTCGCGAAAGCGAGGGGACATTAAATCTCATTCGTCTGTCTGTCCGTCGGTCCGTCAGTCTGTCCGTCCGTCACAAAAACTTTAACCTTGCCCATAACTTTTGATTTAGTGGAGCTATAATTTTCATATTTCATATGTGTATTCCTTGTCATAAGACCTTTCTTTGGGTACCACCAAATTTGACCTTTTGACCTTGACCTTGGAGTTTCAACTACTTTTACTAAAAAATTCCAAACTTTTACTTTGGCCATAACTTTTGAATGGTAGGTACTAGGACTTTCATGTTTCACATATTTATTCTTTGTAACAAGACCTTTCAAAGAATACCAAAAACTTTGACCTTTTGACCTTGACCTTGGAAAATTACGTACTTATGAAAAAACTATGTCCTTGACCATAATTTTTGAACGGTAAGGGCTACGGCTTTTATTCTTTAGATATTTTATTGTTGTAAGAAGACCTTTCATTGGATACCAAGAACTTTGACCCTTTGACCTTGGAGTTTTAACTCCTTTTTAAAAACGTTAACCTTGGTCACAACTTTTGAACGGTAGAAACTAGGACTTTCATATTTTAAATATATGTATTCTTTATGGCAAGACCTTTCATGGGATACCAAAAACTTTTACCTATTGACCTTGACCCTGAAAATGATATCTTGCCCACAAAGATACCGAAAGCGGGGGACCACAATTCTTTGAATTTGCTTGTTATATTGTTATATTATAATACTTGGGCAAGTTAGAAATTAAAAAAATGCAAGTTATTTTGAATAATAATTGAAACATTTGCCAAATAAACACAATATAGTTGCATGATTTGAAAATAAAAGCATGGTAGGCTACTTTGTACAATCCTTCAATGTGTCTTAAATCTGCAGCTGGAACTTAACGTCTTGAAAACGCATACTATAGGATGAAGATAGACTGGACGAAGCTTTGCCAAATTTAGATTCCTCGACACCTGAATATAGGCTCGGTTCTGTGATTATGGATATTGCACATCATAGGCTTTTTAAACCCGCACGTTTCACGGAAGAAAATGCAGCTAAAACAATCCGTCTTTTCCTTAAACTTCAATATGCCAATAAAGGAATCGACGCAGTAAATATTAGTAATATTCTTAATCACAAAAGGGTCCAGTCTTGTATTCCACCATATTTCAAGTTAAAGACTACGCCTTGTATTTCCTATAAATATACATCGACCATTGCTTCCAAACTTTTTCAATTACAAAAATACTTTACATGGCCTGGATATCGACTATTTGAAAAATAATCCCCTTTCGTGTTCATGTTCTTCTTCGCCCTATAACTATAGTCCTCCTGGACACGTTATTACAGGTGACGTAAATATAGTTCGTAATGGGGACCTTAGATCACTTATTTTAAAAGGTCCTAAATATAGGGAACCCCGATCCTTCAACTGGCGTAGGAATTTCATAAATAATATGGATTCTGTTGAAAATTACGCCGGACGATGGGCTAGATATGAAAAAGAAGGCATTGATACCTTGTCAGAATGGATTAAATGTATCAGATCCATGTTAAAGTCACGTATTAAAAGATTGAGGGGCAAAATGAAAACCATCTATCCTTCTGTGTTTAATAAACCAGAAGTGAAAAAAGAATTAGATAGATTACACGATCAGTACGTACTGGTTCCTGCCGACGAAGCAGGTAACAACATTGTCTTCGTTTGTAAGGCTCATTATATAAATTGCATTTTAGAAGAACTTGGATTTAATTCTACAAGTGGTAATCCTACTTATACATATACTACTCTTTCTAAGGAAGAAATTCGTCAAAATCACCTGTCAGTTTTGAATACTTTTAATATTCCACAGAGCCAAAATGAATTTGAACTACCTTATATATATTGGATTCCGAAACTTCATAAGAATCCTTACAAACAAAGATACATTGCAGGTTCCAGTAAATGTTCAAC
>PRKT01000212.1:365959-396919 GCA_003671525.1 Saccostrea glomerata | reverse complement strand
CCGCACTTTTAACTCAGGCATTTGGCCATAATTTGAATATAGAGATGAACAGTTTGTCAGCGCAACTCCTCATAAACCGCTGCACAGAATTACGCCAAACTTTGCAGGTATTTAGGACACAATGTGTAGATAAGCATATTACCAGGAAATTCCGATTCCATTATTTTTTCCGGGAGTTTCCGCACTTTTAACTCAGGCATTTGGCTTTACCTCGAATATAGAGATGAACAGTTTGTCAGCGCAACTCCTCATAAACCGCTGCACAGAATTTTGTCAAACTTTGCAGGTATATAGGACACAATGTGTAGTTATGCATATTACCAGGAAATCTGATTCCATTATTTTTTCCGGGAATTTCCGCACTTTTAACTCAGGCATTTGGCCATAATTTGAATATAGAGATGAACAGTTTGTCAGCGCAACTCCGCATAAACCGCTGCACAGAATTTCGTTAAACTTTGCAGATATTTAGGACACAATATGTTGATGTGCATATTACCAGGGAATTCTGATTCCTTTATTTTTCCGGGAATTTCCACACTTTTCAACTTAGACTTTTTTGCCATATTTTGAATATAGAGATGAACAGTTTGTTAGCACCACTCCTCTTGAACTGTTGCACATAGTTTTGTCAACCTATGCTGATATTTAGGACATTTTCCATTATTTTATCCCAAAGAGTTTTGCCTATTATTCAAGAGCCACTTCAAATCAATGTGTGGCTTTGTATATTGTCAAGAAATTTTGATTCCATAATTTATCTAGAAACTTTATTCCACATTTAAATGTTCTCATATGCAAGACATTTTGATGTGAAGATTTTTTGCAATTATTGCCCTTTTTGATCTATACTATGTTTTTAAAGTGCACTGTCCTTTCATTAAATGTGTTTCACCGTCAAGTTATGGGGGAGCGTGGGGTATTTGAGCTAGCTCACTTTTTCTTTAATTTTTTTTAGTTTTATCCAGAAAATACAATTAATGGTAATAATAAAATTTAACTTATTTCCCTGATTAAAGCCGCTGTCTTTGCTGAATATTATCTTATGATTTTTGCATTTTTATATCAGCATGTCATGAAGGTATTTCTTCATAACCCTAACCCTAACCCTGAATAATCAACCAAAAGAAGAGAATTCTAATATATACAAACTCCATAAATCAAATAAAATTGTTATAAATGATGAAAAAAATTGTTTTGTAAACTGTGTATGTTATTGAAAAATAACAATGTTATGCCTATAATAACAGTTGCAAAAGTCAGCGGGAAAAACATACGTCGCTATTGTGACGTCACATAAAGCTACTTTGACGTAGAACGACATACGTCCCCCCTTAAAGCATGATTTTACATCAAACTTGTTGCTATCATCGACACTAAAGAAGAGACCATCAACAAACGTTATGGACCCAAACTCATCAGGCAAGCAATTGTTGATAGAATCATTCAGGCAATTGAAACAAGAGAATTGTTATAGACTATTATGCAGTTCCACGAATCAGATTGGAATGATTTTATTACCTCACGAGCCAGACAAACAATACAAGTCTCCAAAAATGTTGCCGCTGAGTGCAGATGTGTTAAATTGATGCATTATAAAAGGAAAATTTTTAAGAACTTCTTCCTAAGGTGTCGCCCGCGTTGCGCAGTGGTAAGAGAGTAAAGAATATTGCTAGATTTTATACTGCAACTGCGATGGAGAGAATAATACACGTGTTTGTCAGTTGAGCTGTATATTAAAGCGTGGTTTTAACTCCCCACCCCCATTTTTTCAATAAGGTTCATGCTAAATGCATTTTTAGAATTTTCCTCTGCAAGGGTACCAATGCATCAACACAGGATATACCCGGACGCCTTGATACACAGGCTATGTCAAACAGTTCGTTTAAGGGCAGTCATATTGTCAAAGCAGTGACTTGTGCCACACTAAATGGTGCAATCACTTACTGTTCTCCTTAACATCCGGAATCAACATTTGATGTTGCAATTGTGCGTCACAGAAAAATTCTTCAGAGGTTTAAGCCGATAAGGGATTTACAATCCACGATCATATACCGCAAGGTGTGTGCTTGAATATTCCTCCATTTTTATCAGTTAACGATTCACAATTTTGAAAGAGACACTTTTGCTCATCATAATTATGTACTTAGTTAGTTTATTTAATACCCAGGAGCAGAGAAAAAGATTTTCAAAGAAATGCATTTTCAGTATATAATCTAGATAGCCCCGCCCTAACACTGGAACTCCTGACCCCGGGGTCATGAATTTCATAATTTTGGTAGAGGACTCAATGCCCATTACATTCATTCCAACAGTTTGCCTCCTCGATGTCCAGGAGCAGAGAAGATCTTTAGAGATTTCACTAATTATCGTGGTTTAGAGAGGAAGCTGAAAATTTTAAAATATTAACACACCACAACGGACGAAAACGGATAGCAATAGGTCTCAGTTAACCTAAAAAGGAAGAAGAACACGGAAGAAAAATGATTGAAAATCTTAAAATATGAATTCGAATTTATTTCAGTGTGAAAATTCATATAGATCTTTAAAGACATGTAACTATAATATAACTGCACATAATTATTTTGTAATATAAAAAGATGAAAGTTGATAAGAATGTTATGATCCATATAGATTCGTTTCTTTTTCATCTATAAGTTTTGGATCAGATATTATTAATTATGTTCCCCAAACGAAGTTGGGGAACATATTGTTTTTACTCTGTTTCTTATTATTATTATTTTTCTTCTTCCTGGGAAAATTTTGTCCACGAGTGATCTTGTAAACTACACATCCGACTAAGGTAAAATGTTTTTAGGGTCAGTAGACATGTTATGTAGATTTGCCGAACGAAGGTCATTTTGCGCGCACGTGCTTGCAAGAGCGCGCACGTGCAACACGAAAAATGACCAATATAATGGATATTGCTGTAACTTTTCTTTTTCTTGATGAATTTTTTTGAAACTCATAATTTAAGGATACATTAGTAGTATAGACAAGATGGCATGGTCAAAATAGCAAGATCTCACGCGCATGCACGTGCGCTTCGCTCTGATTGGCTGAAACTAAAATCTCAATATCTTTCTTGTTTCTTGTCATAATCTTTTGTAAATTTGAACATAGTCCTACATAATGAAGATCTATAGCACGATATATATAATTTTCATGAAAGCCTGCGCATGCGCGTGTGCTGCAATCTGATTGGCTGAAACTTTATATGGCTATATCTCCTTTGTTTTTTGACGAAATGTTTCGAGTTTTAAAATATAGTCATTCATTTAGATATCCTTGAATACGATAAAGATAAAAATTTATGAAATCACGCGCATGCATGTGTGCTGTAATCTGATTGGTTGAAACTTCAAATGGCTATAACTCCCTTGTTTTTCAACCAAACAGGATTGGATTTAGAACATAGATAAATATAATGGACTCCTACAAGACGGTGTAGTCATTATGCACGTGCTTGCGCGTGCGTGCACGTGAAATGAGTAAAATTAAAAATACACTCGAATGAGTGTATTTTTCAATACTTTTGGATCAAATGCTTTGATATTAAGTATATTAAAATTTGAGATAATGTAGACAAGATAATATGGTCGTTACGCACATGAACACGTGTGCAATGCCTATTTTTAAATATATTTTGTATTTTTCTGGGAAACCTTGATTAAGTCTAAATTTCATAAAGTATTTCTTATCTAATAGAGATTACAGGGAATATGGCACCAAAAGGGAGTTGGGGAGCGTTTGGGGAACATCTGTAACGGTCCCCGTTACAATTAGCACTAGTTAATGTTTTGGTTTTGCTCGAGAATACCCCGTACAGTGTAAATCAAAATGAAATTTACTGTAACTGACTGCAAGATATTAAACACACTCTGTCCTTACAGTGATATCATGTTCTTTAATTATTGATACATCTTTCTTTTAGATAAGGCTTCAGTGGTGTTTAGATGCGCTTAATCGCAAGGACGACTTTAAAGATGTTGTATTGTTGAATAGAGCACTGTTGAAATGTCTGTAAATGAGAGGCTTTTCTTTCATCTAGAGGGCTCAAAGATCCAAAAGGAATGTTCCAGAAAACCCAAACCCAAACATGCTTATAAGGTTTGTTAATCTGATGAATTATATATTTTACACAATAAATACCTGATATATTAAATATCCCTTTTTCTAAACAGAAAGTAACACATAATCTTTTATCAGTTGTAAATAATGTGTCAAAGCTGCAGTAAAAATGCTCATTTCCTAACATAATTTACAATACATTAGTCAATGCTTTTTAACATGTTTAAAGAAATAAAAAAAAATAATTCATGCTCATATGTATAATATAATGGCATTTATTGTAGGTACATGTCTGGGCAAGCATTTCCTACCATGGAAGAACAAGCATCTGTATTTTCAACGGAGTCATGGATTCTTTGATATACCAGGGGATACTGCAACATAATTTCCTTCCTTTCGTAGAAGACAAATTCCCTGAGGGGTATCGATTATACCAGGTGAGAGTTAATTATCATTTCAAGAATGTTACTTAAACAATGCAACTTGAAAAATCATGCGTTATTTAATAGAGAATTTTTTTATTGCCTGACGTCACGGCGTCAGGCTGTGTGAGGATTGATAATTGCTTGATCCGAAACTAATAGATCATTCCCAGAGAGCTAGATTTTGTGCAAGCTGATTTACATTGGAAATCTTTTACCTGTATTTTAAAAGAAACTTTTCTTCAGGGAAACAATGATTTTACTGATGCAAAATAATGCAGTATTTACTTTGTTTACTCTGTTTGCATAAAACAGATTATTCCATGTGATTTACCGTTTCAACATGTCCGTGTATCTTTTTTTCTGCATTTCTATACTACTGGATCAGTCCATTTATGTTCTTAAAAAGGGATGAGTCGTTCTTTTCGCGCCAAATGTCACGAGTAAGCGATCTTCGCGCCTATTCTTGGGATTGTTCTATTGTATGAATGGGGGTGCTAACTTCCATGGAATTAAATAAAGTTTTTTATTGTAACCTCCATCTCCCTATGTTTCAGAAATTCTATCTACATCTTATATCTTACTCCTTAAAACAACATATGAATCGTATGTATCAGAATATGGACATGCAAAATTAACAAATGAAATGATTTCTCTAATTTGTTTCCCCTCTGTTGGTTTATTCCGTATTTTAATGGACTAGTCCAATCACCACAAACGATCGACGCAATTAAAACAAGATCTAGACGATCTGACAAAAAAAATTACCTGTGCGAAATCTTGGACTTCTTATCCACAAAGGCCTAAATGTTGGTTTTACCTATTTCATCTTCAAAAAATTATAGTACGTACCCACGTTTCAAGATCAATGAACACAAACTACTACTGTTTACTTCATTGGAGAAAATGCTTTTCTACAGCATATGTATTTAGTTATATCCATTCTCTAAAATGTTCACAATGAATGGATTGACAACAGATTTCAAAAAAGGTGTAGTTTTAAATTTAGATCCAGGGGTAGACCACTCTACTTGCAGAAAAGTTAATCGCATCATCTCGGGTCTTTTTGTCAGCGGTCAAAAAATCGACATCATTGGATGTTAAAAATTTATACATTTCCTGTTTATAGTAAAAAACGGAATAAGAAGTATTATATTTTAGATAATATCATTACATTGAATAAAGGTAACTCCGTATTCCACAGAAAAAAGGTCTATACACATGATCCAGCCGAGTAGTTACCATGTGATTTGTACCATGCATTGTTTGAGTTGAAACTGATATCATTGTGATTTGTTGTTCTAGAAAAGTCTGATGTAACTTAGTATTAAGTGTAGATTCTATTTGATGTCAATTTAGTTAAAGGTGATATCTTCCTGATATCAGACGGGGATTGTTCCGTCCCGGAATTTTGTATGTTTACCTTGGTTCTTTCTTTTATGCGCAGAAACGAGCCTCATTTTGATTGTCGACAACATGTGCTTCCGAGCACACTGTTTTTTGTCTCTTATTAACCTTTACATTTGACAATCTTGTCTTAGGCCACAGCGTAAGTGTTTTTCTATCATTATGTAAAAATAGAATTCATTATTTGTCCATGTCAGGATGTTTTTTGGTATACTAGTGAAATTTATCTATATGTAAACATGTCTGTTTAAGAGAAAATTCGGATTGGGTTTTTTCATCAGTGTAATCTATTTGTATCGGTATAATTGATAACTATGAATCTACTCTGCATTATTATACTTATACCTGAAATGTTCGTCTTTGGTCTAGTCATACATAAACCTAGTCGACTGTTTATTATTTTACTATCTATGGTGTAAGTCGTGTAGTGCATATGTACTTAAGAAGCTCAGATTTGGCTCGTGTTATTAGATAGATTTACCAGTGTCAGATAAAATTATTTGTACTTTAAAGTTTATTACATTTCCCATTTGATTGATATCTTGAAATTAGTTATTCATATTATACACATAATATCCTAAGTATGGTCACCAGTTTCTGTCACTGTTAGTGTATGATGTAATCTGTGTCATATCATTCAGGTTGTAATTCTTGTTTTTTGTTCTTTTACAGTTCTTTTACCATATTTCAATAAATGCCATTCAAGCCTCAGAGGTGTTTGTTGGGGTTGATTACAACAGTAGCTCTCCGGAGCAAGAGACTGTCACAGTAAAAGAAGCTCACTACAAGACACGATGTCAAATACAGGGAAGTTGAGAGATGTCAGGGACCTCTCAGAAAAAGGACATGAGATTTATGAAGCGTCCGTGGTACAGTACAGCGCTAGGATAGAAGAGGCATGGAAATTCGTGGAAATTTCGATGCAGTCAGCTGATGACAACCAACTAACAAAGTCAAACTTACAATCACTGTGTGTTCTAGAAGAGAGCATCAACAAAAACTTTACGAAATACAGCATGACAAAAGAGGACTTCCGTCAGTTTCTCCTCAGAGCAAAAACCAGTGAAAGTGAACAATTATTAAAGTCTCTTGAATCGAAACATTATGAATATTCTGCTTCAGTGGAGAGAGTTTTCAAAACAATAAGTGAACAGAAACAGAATGCTATAGAAACTATGACTTCAGTATCAAACTCTCAGTCACGTGCTTCCAATAGATCTCACTTTAGTTCTCTTGTGACACTGAAACGCGCCAAAGCCCAAGCAGCGAGAATAAGCATTCAGTATGCTGAACAGGAGATCAAATTGCGTAAAATGAAAGCGGAAATCGAAGAACGAGAGAAGCTTATGGCAGCGAAGGAGAAAGCAAATATGGAGAGAGCAAAGGCAGAGTTCGAAGCAGAACTGCACCTCCTGTCTATAAAGAAGGAGGCAGCAGCTGCTGAAGCAGAACTACGCGTGCTTCAAGAGGAGGATCAGGGATCTCTGTTTGCGGACTTACCTGGAACTGAAGGAGGTGATGAACATTTAAGTGACCGTCATTTTTCAGACACACGCCGAGTTTTGGACTTTAGTGCAGAACAGAACAACCTAAACCACATTGACATTCAGACAAACCCACTATCTCATCAGGCGGATGGTTTGTCTGAAGTTAAGCTACCCCAAACGGAAAGCTCCCCACTGCAAGAACAGCCACCCTTTGGAGCCCTAGACCCCCTCGTGCCAGAGTTCAAACCACAGGCCAACCACAGGTCAGGAACTATGAACAGTCAGTTTTCTGAGTTCTCAAAGTTTTTACTGAAAAAGGAACTACTGATGTCTCGCCTCAAGAATTATAATGACAAACCGGAATCATTTGCAGCCTGGAAGGCTACATTCCAAAGCGTGATGCGAGAATTAGACGTTTCTACTGAGGAGGAAGTGGATCTATTGATCAAGTATTTGGGTCCCGAGTCTTCTAAGCATGCCAACAGCATCAAGACAGCGAATTTCAGTAACCCAGCAAAGGGACTTTCAAGGATCTGGGAGCGTCTAAATGACAGATACGGGTCTCCAGAGATGGTGGAGTTCGCCCTTAAACAGAAACTTGCTAATGTGCCAAAATTAACCAACAAGGACAATAAAAAACTGTTTGAACTAAGTGATATTCTCTCAGAGATAGAAGCAGTCAAGGACAATATTGAATATGCCGCTCTACTCGAGTACTTCGATACGTCATCAGGAGTCGTGCCAATTGTAAACAAACTGCCGCACGCCATTCAAGAAAAATGGACGACTCATGCCGTAAACTTTAAGAAAAAACACAAAGTACCATTCCCACCATTCTCAGTGTTTGTGGAGTTCATTAGAGACATTAGTCGAGTGAAGAATGATCCAGGATTCCAGTACGAAACCAACACCTACATGCCAGCTGAGAAAGTGATTCATCGAGGCAAGAACATTAATATAGCCACAAAGAAAACAGTGAGCGAGGTGGACAAGGATGCTGTTGAGTGCCCTATTCATCATACTAGGCATTCACTAAATCAGTGACGAGCTTTTAGAGGGAAGTCGTTAGAGGAGAGAAGAAAGTTTGTGAAAGACAATAACATTTGTTTTAGATGTTGTGAGACAACAAATCACAACAGGAGATCATGTAGGAGAGACATTAAATGTACAGAGTGTGACAGTACAACGCACACTACAGCCTTACACCCGCCAACACTACAGAAGTCCTTGACCCCTTCCTTAGCCTACGGCGGGGAGGTCAACCCTCAACCTAACATTGATTCCAAATGCACTCAAGTTTGTGGGGATGCACGCCACTATGGAAAGTCATGTTCCAAAACTGTTTTGGTCCGTGTCTATCGAGATGGTCACCCTGAGAAGACGGTAACCTTGTATGCTGTCATAGATGACCAAAGCAATAGATCCCTTGCAAAATCTGATCTACTGGACTATCTTGGAATTTATGGTCAGTCAGCAGAGTATATCCTGACATCATGTGCTGGATCAATACCTTCGCAAGGACGACGTGCAAATGGTTTAGTAGTTGAATCCATGGATGGGACCGCTAGACTTGAGCTTCCGACAGTTATTGAGTGTGATGGCATACCGAATGTGAGAGCCGAGATTCCAACTCCGGAAGTAGCCTTGTCTTATCCTCACCTACGGGACATAGCACAACACATACCGGCTCTTGATGACGAAGCCAACATCTCACTTCTGATTGGTCGAGATCTGTTGGAGGCCCACCACATCCTTGAGCAACGCCTTGGATACACAGGATCACCATATGCTCAACGGCTCTGCCTAGGTTGGGTAATTGTAGGAGAGAGCTGCCTGAACAAGACCCACATACCAGACGTGGTAAACGTAAACAAAATCCATACACTCAGCAATGGAAGACCATCAATTTTCACACCTTGTACTAATGTCTTTGACATTAAGGAAACTCTTGAAGACATTGGATCATTTTCAACCATACCTGCCAATGTTCGGCAGCTGAGTAGTGATTATGACATTTTTGTAAAGACAAAAAATGATGACAAGACTGCATTATCTGTAGAAGATACACAATTTCTAAGCCTCATGGATGACGAAATGGTAAAGGACTGCGAGGGAAGCTGGACAGCCCCTCTTCCTTTCAAAAAACAAAGACTACGATTACCAAACAATCGACCTCAAGCACTGAGTCGGGCTAAGATACTGATGAATAACCTTCAAAAGAACCCAACAAAGAAACAGCATTTCCTGGAGTTTATGAGTAAAGTATTGAGTGAAGGACATGCTGAACCTGCTCCAACTCTAACAAAGAACCAAGAGTGTTGGTATCTTCCCCTATTTGGGGTGTACCACCCGAAGAAACCTGAACAGATCAGGGGTGTATTCGACTCGTCTGCGAAATTTGAAAACATCTCTCTTAATGACGTCTTAATGTCAGGACCTGATCTAACCAATAATCTACTTGGGGTGCTCCTTCGCTTCCGACAACAACCTGTCGCAGTCATGGCTGATATCCAGAGGATGTTTTACTGTTTTAAAGTCAAGCAGGAGCACAGAGATTACCTCAGATTCTTATGGCATAAAGACAATGACATTGAAAAAGAGATTGTTGAGTTCAGAATGTGTGTTCATGTGTTCGGAAATAGTCCGAGTCCTGCAGTAGCGACATATGGTTTGAGAAGAACAGCCGAAATTGCAGAAAAGCAGTATGGCTCTGATGTTCGTAAGTTTGTTGAAAAGAACTTTTATGTCGACGATGCCTTGACTTCACTTCCTTCTTCAAAGGAAGCTATTAGTCTCCTGAAGCGAGCACAAGAAGCGCTACAAGCAGAAGGCAACTTACGACTGCACAAGATCTGCTCTAATTCAAGTGAAGTACTGTTAGCGTTTGACAAGGAGGATTTGGCCAAGGATCTCAGAGAACTTGACTTTAATTGTGACAATCTTCCGTTGCAACGGAGCTTAGGAGTTTGTTGGAATATCAACGTCGACAGTTTCACATTTCATGTCAGTGTAGACGAGAAACCGTGTACCAGAAGGGGAGTGCTCTCGGTTATAAATGGACTATACGACCCCCTTGGATTCGCAATGCCAGTGACAATTGGTGGGAAGCTAATGTTGCGAGAGGCCATGGTAGAGCCAGTGGAGTGGGATCAACCACTACCTAATGACTTCCAGACGAAGTTTGATTCTTGGAAGGATTCTTTGTCTGCCTTGGGCAGTGTGAACATTCCGCGTACCTATGACTCTCTTCATCTCAGCTGTAGAACGCCCCAGAGATTTATTTGTGTTTACTGATGCTTCAGAGAAAGCCATCGCTGCAGTAGCCTATCTCAGGACCTTTGATGAAAACAACAGATCTCAATTAGGATTTGTAATGGGAAAGGCTAAAGTGGCTCCTAAAAACGGTCATACCATTCCAAGATTGGAGCTGTGTGCTGCAGTCATGGGCGTTGAAATCTATGAAAACATTCTTCAGGAGCTTGACTTTAAATTGAATCGTGTGACCTTTTTCACGGATAGTAAAGTAGTCCTCGGCTACATTAACAATGAAACAAAGAGATTCTATGTGTACGTCAGGAATCGTGTCGATAAAATTAGACATCTCACAAGCCCTGATCAATGGAACTACATACCCACAAATCTTAACCCAGCTGATGACGCTACTCGCTCTATACCTGCAGCGAGCTTACAAACTAGCCTGTGGTTAAATGGACCTCCAGAAAACTTCATAGAGCAAACACATGAAGACACCTCATTTCCCCTTTTGTCACCAGACAAGGAGGTTAGATCAATGAAAACAGCTGCCAGTGCAGATATGGGACTTGGTAGTTACCATTTTGAAAGGTTCTCCACTTGGAAAAGTCTGAAGAGAGCGGTGCGCACTATCAAGGATTTGGCAAGATCCAAAACTACAGATAGTGATCATATTCACGTTTCAGATAAGGAATCTGAAATTTGCATTATCAAGACTCTTCAAGAGGAAGCTTTTCCTTCGGAAATGTCAGCATTAAAATCAGAATTACCACTCCCAAAGCAGAGCAATATACTTTCGTTGTCTCCTTACCTGGATGAACTTGGACTGCTCCGGGTCGGAGGTCGCCTTAGAAATGCCAAGCTGGATTCGGTGCAAATAAATCCAGTTATTATTCCAAAACACCATGTGTCTACACTCATTATACGCTACTATCATGAGAAAGTCTTCCACCAAGGCCGCCAGATCACGGAGGGCTCGATTCGAAATGCTGGCTTTTGGCTGATTGGTGCAAAACGACTGATTACATCATTCATACATCACTGTGTCAAGTGTCGAAGGCTACGCGGTCGTCAAGAAGAACAGAGGATGGCAGACTTACCTGCTGAAAGACTTGAGGTTGCACCGCCATTCACTTACATTGGGATTGATGTTTTCGGACCCTGGAAAATATCAACTAGGAAAACACGTGGTGGAGAGATAAACTCAAAGAGGTGGGCGCTGATGATCACTTGTCTTGTCATACGGGCTGTCCACATAGAAATTCTAGAAGAAATGACTTCATCGTGCTTCATAAACGCTCTGAGACGTTTTTGCGCTATCAGGGGTGAGGTAAAGCTGATCAGGTCAGATTGTGGTACCAACTTCGTTGGATCTGTCAAGGATTTGAACGCAAACATTATTAATACTGAGGACCGACCAATCAAGGAATACCTTAAGGAGAATAGTATCAACTGGACATTCAATCCTCCCCACTCCTCCCACATGGGTGGAGTGTGGGAGAGGATGATCGGTATTGCACGTCGGATTCTGGATTCTCTTCTCCTTGATGTTAAGAACTTAACTCACGAAGTACTTACCACACTCATGGCGGAAGTTATGTCAGTCATGAACTCCCGACCCATAGTTCCAGTGTCATCTGATCCAGAGCATCCAATTCCACTGACACCAGCAGCTCTGCTCACAATGAAAACCGAACAAACCGTTCAGTGCTTTCAGTTAGACAGCCTTTGTCGGAAGGATCTGTACAAAGAACAGTGGAAGTGTGTCCAGTACTTAGCTGACCAGTTCTGGGTGCGTTGGAAAAACGAGTACCTTCCGACCCTTCAGCATCGCAGAAAGTGGCAACAGGACAGTGAAAACCTAAAGGAAGATGATGTGGTACTCCTGCGAGATAAAACTTTACACAGGAACGATTGGCCACTCGGAATCATTGTGAAAACTTATGCGAGTGATGATAGCAAAATCCGTAAAGTAGAGGTTCGCACAGGAAAAGACAGAAAGGTGTTCACAAGATCTGTAAATGATGTTGTGCTCCTTGTGTCCGAGTAGTTACCATGTGATTTGTACCATGCATTGTTTGAGTTGAAACTGATATCATTGTGATTTGTTGTTCTAGAAAAGTCTGATGTAACTTAGTATTAAGTGTAGATTCTATTTGATGTCAATTTAGTTAAAGGTGATATCTTCCTGATATCAGACGGGGATTGTTCCGTCCCGGAATTTTGTATGTTTACCTTGGTTCTTTCTTTTATGCGCAGAAACGAGCCTCATTTTGATTGTCGACAACATGTGCTTCCGAGCACACTGTTTTTTGTCTCTTATTAACCTTTACATTTGACAATCTTGTCTTAGGCCACAGCGTAAGTGTTTTTCTATCATTATGTAAAAATAGAATTCATTATTTGTCCATGTCAGGATGTTTTTTGGTATACTAGTGAAATTTATCTATATGTAAACATGTCTGTTTAAGAGAAAATTCGGATTGGGTTTTTTCATCAGTGTAATCTATTTGTATCGGTATAATTGATAACTATGAATCTACTCTGCATTATTATACTTATACCTGAAATGTTCGTCTTTGGTCTAGTCATACATAAACCTAGTCGACTGTTTATTATTTTACTATCTATGGTGTAAGTCGTGTAGTGCATATGTACTTAAGAAGCTCAGATTTGGCTCGTGTTATTAGATAGATTTACCAGTGTCAGATAAAATTATTTGTACTTTAAAGTTTATTACATTTCCCATTTGATTGATATCTTGAAATTAGTTATTCATATTATACACATAATATCCTAAGTATGGTCACCAGTTTCTGTCACTGTTAGTGTATGATGTAATCTGTGTCATATCATTCAGGTTGTAATTCTTGTTTTTTGTTCTTTTACAGTTCTTTTACCATATTTCAATAAATGCCTTTCAAGCCTCAGAGGTGTTTGTTGTGGTTGATTACAACAGTAGCTCTCCGGAGCAAGAGACTGTCACATCCATTATGATAAAATTTGATATTAAATTCGAATATCTTTGTTATAATAGGATATTGACAGCAAACATACGTCAAAGTCGACTTAGGAATGTATGGCAGAAAAAGGAATGCTTGATAAAGTAATGAAGACTCCAGCCTCTTCGCCAGACTTGAACCCCATTGAGAACGTGTGGGCACCTATGAAGTATCACCTTCAGACAGTAAAGAAGCCAAGGACAAAGGATCAACTAGTTCATGGGATTCGCAGTTTCTGGGAGCCCCTCTCCACGAGACAGTGTACCCGTTACATTGACCACATCCATAAAGTCATACCATTTGTCGTCCTCAATGAGAGTGTAGCTTCCGGTTTCTGACTTTGTCATTGACTACTTGTGACGGAATTCTTTGTGTCATACTTTGTTAAAAGTGATGCATTTCATTTCCTTTGTTGGAATCTAAAGGATTCTAAATGAAAACTTAAACAAGAGGCCCATGGGCCTTATAGGTCACCCGAGCATTATTCAACAACTTTCCAGTGATTGAATTTGATCCATGTTTTAAGCCAGATTCTATAGCATTAACCATTTGATCACCATAACTAGACACTTAGCAGTTCCTTAGTTTGGTTACTTAATATCCATAGGCAGGCTAGGGGAACAAAAATGCATTTCAACAAATCAGTAATATTCAGCAATAATGAGTAGTGCCACTACCAAACATGAACCCTGAACCGTTAGGCCTACATCCACACATTGTATTTTTTGAAAGGCATTCATGCTTTTCAAAAATATTTGATTTATACCAATGAGCACATTTCAAACAATTTATTCATTTTCAGTATGTTAGTACAGCCCCCCCCCTCTATGGTACAACTGACTTTGGGGCCTTGAAATTTTAAATTCTTGAAGATTAGGGCCCTAGCTATATAGGTAGTTCATCTGCTTAAACCTAAGTGCAAAGAAGAAAATATTCAAAGATTTAATGTTTTGTCACTATACATTTATAATGCATATACCCCCCCAATACCAGAACCCCTGACCCTGGGGCAATAATATTCAAAATTTTGCTAGAGGCACTCTTGCTCATCATAACTATGTACTTAGTTAGTTTATATAAAATCTAGGAGCAGAGAAGAAGATTTTCAAAGAATTCATGTATTTTCACTATAAAATCAATAGAGCCCCGCCCTAACACCAGAACCCCTGACCCTGGGGCCAACGGGGTTTGATTTGATTGATTGATTGTATATTGTTTAACGTCCCTCTTGAGAATTTTTCACTCATATGGAGACGTCACCGATGCAGGTGAAGGGCTTCAAATTTAGACCTATACTCGGCACTCATGGCCATTGAGCAGTGAGGGTTATTTATCGTGCGAACGCCTACCGTGACACGGGACCTACGTTTTTTAGGTCATATCCGAAAGACCCGTGACTTTCACTTCTAGTGCCGAGCGCTTGGCGAAGGAACAGTCACTTCCTTTGTTTACGTCTTAGGTATGACGCGGCGCCGCGATCGAGAATCGAACCCGGGCCTCCCGATCACGAAGCAAACGCTCTACCACTAGGCTACCGTGAAACAATATTCAAGAAAAACTTCTATGAAAATTTCATGAATTCCAGAGAAATAAAAATAGGACGCAAATGAGATCGTTCTACTAGTACAACCAGAAAGTGTCGAGAAACAAGACACATTTGCTATTTCCATCGACTTGAGTCTTGACCGACCGTGTTATGATAGAGCGCAGGTTTTATAGTATAGTATGAGTAAATATTTTCATTGTTAGACAGCATTCTAAATGAGTTTATTAATGTCTATAAGGTCTGAAAAATTGAGCATAATCCGTTGAGAAATGAGTGAGATATGAGGCCACAATGTTTGCGTCTAGGAAAAGGGAAAAAAAGAATTACAAGAATAATCTTAATCATCAAAATCAGTAGAAGATCTCGCGTTGGAAAAGGAAGACCTAAATAAATATTGTTATATGAAAAAAATTGAAAGAAGTATAGTTTTTTCTTTAAAAATGTTGACAAAGGCAAAAACTCCTAAAGGGTATTTTCATTCTTCTAATAAAAAAAGTTACTTTCGATACCAGTAATATAAATTTTCAATATAATAAAAATATAAATTATTCCACTGATGGAGATGTCTTTTTCGATGTCTCCAAATGTTTTGCTGGTGAGGGCTTCTACCAGATACTTCTGGAAAAGCACACTTATCGTTCATATCCGAGAAGTCATGGGTTGTGGAAATATGTTCTTCTTCTTGTGGAGAGTTGCTCAAGTATATTAACTTACGTTAGAGCAGCTTCTTTACAATACCATTTGTAGAATACATTACATTGAGAAAATATTGATAACATATTACTCAAATAAAATAAATATTTTTTTTCTGTTGTTATTTAGTTCGTTACTTGAGCAATATCCCAAGATTTACTCACCCAGAATCAAAGTTTTTCAAATCCAACTCTAACTGGAGATTGTTCCATAGTGTTTGGAATTCCGAAAAGTTCTTTGGAGACGTTTTTTATTGTTGTTGTTGTTTTGAGGGTTCCTATACTTATTTAAGGACTATTGTAGTAATGACCTCAATACAGGGGTTTTATTCCTCTCTTCATTTTGAATTATTTTCCATTAAAAAATAATTTTAATCATAGTCGATAAGACTTTTCACATGGAAAAACACTCAATTACATTTTTTTAGAATTTAAATTTATGTCTAATTTGTAAGGACTGAAGCTTATTTCAACTTATGTTATCCGATATAACACGGGGCGGTTATCACTATCACTATTAGCTTCTCTGAGGTTAGATTCAAAATGAGTATATACAATGTCCTCCTCATTACAATCTTTAACACCAGTTTAAATTTATTACATGTTATATGATTTTCAATCAGATCAACAATTAATCGGTCAATATAATTGTCGGTCACCGTAAGCGGAACCTGACATACAGTTCATCATCGTCCCTCATTTCCTGCAGATTAAATCTATCCCGGAATTAACAAGGAAGACGCCTTTTAAAAGAATTACCGTATAAGTAGAAATTTTAGCGAGGATTTAATTTTGGCATTATTAGCGAGGCTGTTGAGATCGCTAAAATTGAATATCGCTAAAAATAAGTCGCATTATATTTGTACTAGCTTCTTCAATGAGCATTTTAAGATCGCTAAAATTGCTTCTCGCTAAAAATAAAACACCAGTTTTCAGGGAGAAATCGCTAAATTTGCGTCTCGCTAAAATTTCAACTTATACGGTATGTTGCAAAAATCGGCAAATACATCCAATAAGGTCAGCAATTTTGAAAGAACTGATGGAAAATCTTAAAACTTAAGACTGTTCATGCGCAGTTAAAAGACAAAATTCCAATCTTAACTCTTAGACATTTTTTGTCAAGCTTCAATTTTAAGTGCAACTTTTTGGAGTTGAGTCTGCAGTTTCATAATCCCGGAGCCAGCCTTCCTTTATAATCTGTTTTAGAGCTTGTAACAAGGAGCACACGGCGGGTGACCAGTGAGCAGAGGATGCTCACTCCTTCATTGCACCTGATCCCGTCTCTGATGTTTCAGAGGTCAATGTTTGCTCTTCTTTTATTTTTTATTGTGTCATGTACTTTGAAATTTGATACTCTCTAACGTAAGGATACAGAATTGCACGCCGCTGAGTAAGGGCTTCATTGATGTAGATTTTGAACTCATTTTTTTGATTTGGGTTGAACCTTGATTGGATTTGTTTTGGTCATTTGTAACTTTGTCTTCTCCCGAGTACAAGTGAAAAGTGTAAGTAAATTACTCTCTTTCTCTCTCTCTCCGAGTCTTTTTCTCTCTTTGAATATACGCCGCTCTTACGTGTAAATTAAGTAATAAATTTTAATAATTTAGGTCGGAGACGTTACTGTTGTCAGCAGTGGTTCTAAGAGAAGAGAACTACAGATATCCATGGATGGTAGGACAGCCCTCCTTACCTTTTAGGGCTGAGCAAGCCGTAACGCCGCAGGGTACATACACAATCAAGTGCATTCAACCGGCAAATGATTGGAATAACCAGAGGTGTTTTTCCCACACACCACTTACAACGTTCGAGGTAATTAAAATCTATTTATATTTTACAGTATATTTATGTATAATTCATAATAGAAATATATTATCACAATAGAAACCTTAAATTCTTTTATAAGTTCAATTCAGGTTATAAGAAACTATTACTTTATTTTATATCTTTCCATTTTTATAATTTCAGACTTACACACTGATGGAAACATCCGAGCCCGAACCCTTTAATATCATGAAATCCAAACTATTATTATATCACTCAGTGGGATTTTACAATATTCCAGGATCTCATGTTGAACTCACAAACATCTCCTCTTCTAAAGGTATGAAGTATACTAAAATTAAAAAGGTCGAATTTTCGGTCTCACCAACTATTGCACCTTTCTCCCACGGCAGGGAAAATGTCAAATGAGATTTTTTTTCCTATGGGTTCATTGAAAGTGGGTCATTCGAAAGGTA
Organism: Saccostrea glomerata; assembly: GCA_003671525.1. Classification (NCBI taxonomy): domain Eukaryota; kingdom Metazoa; phylum Mollusca; class Bivalvia; order Ostreida; family Ostreidae; genus Saccostrea; species Saccostrea glomerata. Next base: position 378,803 of record PRKT01000212.1, on the reverse strand, counting down.
TTCCACATAATTAATTGACATATATCAGTTCATATGACATGTATATACTAAACGTTATTTGCGTTTTATTCTTCCCAAACTTTATGCATTGTTTGCTTATGTTCTTATACGTTTACTTTGCTGACTTCATATTTTTGATGTGTTCTCAGTATAAATAAAAAAGGAATGTATACAAATAGAAACCTTAAATACTTTAAGTACAAATAGCACGAACAGGCCGTATTAACAAATTGCAAGTATAGCGTCCTTCTATAACTAGGTTATCTTTCTTGAAACTCTTTTATGCCTGAAGATTTTCTGTTTGTACTTCCGGTAGGTAAAGAAAATCGTCTTTGTAAACAAGTAATAAATTCTGTCATTTGTGATCCTGGTGATGCGGAACTTATACATTGTACTGCTGTGCCAGGAACTGCCACAATCATAGTGGCAAAAATATTAAGGATAGATAAGTGACGTTATATAGATTACCAGTTAATAAAAACAAAATGATATGGAAAAACCGTGTCAGCCGCAAGAATTGGAAGCCAACAAGTTGCTCTAGACTATGTTCCGAGCATTTCATCTCCCTGTCTGGTCAGAAGGAGGAGCATCCATTACCATCTATTTTTCATCATAAAACATTTAAGACTACAAACGTACGTATTTTTTTTTTATTGATCAGAATTGGGTAAATAAAATCAAGGACGTTTTTACCAGTTTCAAGTAAAGGTGTAATAATTCGATTATAGCAGGGTGCCATGATGTATAGTGATATACAATGAGGTTGTATCATGATAGGCCTATGTATTGTGCTATTAATTTTATGTTCCCTGTGGTATTTAGTACAAACTGAATTTCTCTCTTTATATCAGATTATTATGTTGAAGGTTGGGGATTGTAGATTTTTTTCATAAACTTGATAAAGTTTGCAATATATATTTATTTATCATTGAATTGAATAAGTTCGGAATACAGTAAATTAATATCTGAAGTAAATAAAGATCATCAGTTTTATTAGGTTAAAGTAAAATAACTTCATTATTTGCCTAATGCGTCATTTATCGTGATTCACAGGTGTACAATTTTGTACATGTACAATGATTCAGTGCAATGTTTTGTGTATCACCACAAACTGGTATATAATTTAATTGTTACACCCGTAGTATAGACATATTTCCTTGAGGCTGAGAAAAAAAGCATTATAACTAATTAGTTTATTGAATGATGTACACCGTATTTGTATGGATACTTATACTACACATAAGACCTTTTATTTTCAGTTTGACCAAACAACGGAGGTTTAAAAGAAATAAATGACATTCAACAAGAAAATACAGTGAGATCAGATTTAGAGACCTCAGAGTCCGATTCTGCTGAAAACCTTAGTTTTACAGTTGATGCAAACAAATCTGTATTGGACACATCCGTATTAATGCACGATTACTGTGGATTGATAGAAACATCAACCTTATCTCATCAGAAAAATCAACTGACACAAACTGATGTTCAACGGAATGACAGTGTTTGTATTCAGACAATTGAAAGTTACCTTGATACATGTGGGAGTAATATGGTCTCTTCAAAAAAATTATGTGACAAAAGTACTGGTACAACCTTACCGTTTTTAACAGTTGAAGAATTGAAACAGGATATTTCATTTTATACTGGTCTGCCAAACAAGGAGACTTTTTAGCTAATATTCCAACATCTGTCAGACTTTCATAAATGTACAGTTCCTGATACTGGAGGAAGACCCCAAAAAATGAGAGATATTGATGAGTTTTTAATGGTATTAATGCGTTTAAGGTTAGGACTCTTAATTCAAGATTTAGCTAAAAGATTTAATATATCTGTGTCAATTTGCAGTAAAATTTTTAATGAATGGTTAGATTTGATGTATGAGCATCTAGACTTTTTAGTAGCTTGGCCAGAACGGAATGTTATCAAAGAAAACATGCCTGACAGTTTTAAACGAAGGTACCCAAATTGTCGTGTTATTTTTGACTGCACTGAGATATATACAGATACACCTCAGTCACTCTCCAACAAAGGAAGGATGTATTCAGACTACAAGTCACACATGACATGGAAAGTGCTCATTGGAATTAGCCCTAGTGGAGTGATTACACATGTCTCCGATTTATGGACTGGAAGTACATCCTATGACCAAAATGCACAACAGCACCATCTAATGTTGAACCTTGTGCTTTATGAATTGTTTTCCCGGCGGCCATTTGAAGAGGAAACTGTCTCCGTACCACATAGTAAGATTTGTAGTGCTGGATAGAAAAGCTTCTAGTAACTTCCAGTATAGGTGTTCATGTCCTGGGTATGTCACTTCTGTACAAATTACAATACTTCTGACGCCATTGAGCTCTCGATTTAGGATTATCAAGTTCTACCCAAACAATACTTAATTGTTCTGAATCTTTCACTCGGTAATCGAACATTTTTATAAAACAGGATGTCCCATTTGTTAATCCATCTTCTACACAAACATTTAAGCAGAGCTCAAATGGTGGTCCAAAGCAAGGTTCAAGCATCTCTGAAGTCCCATGGTTTTTCCTGCATCATCAGAAATTTTTCTTACTATTTTCTGCTTTAGCGAGATATCTACTTCTTCCGAGACATTGTCAATGGCATGTACAACTGTTTTCATTCTACTAGGAAGTTTTTGAAGGACTCCAAAATTGTATAGATTACATTCCTCCCTTGTAGTATACAGATGAGGTACACAGTCTAGATTTCTGTCATCAGAATTTGCATCATTTGTTTACTGCAGTATTATTCATTTTATTGATAATGCATTAGCATTTGAACCAATAATATCATCAAGTATTGTTTGTATACAGTTTTGCAAACATGTTTTTCCACTTCCTGCAAGTTTTCCCCCTCTAAATATGCATGTTGTAAAAGTAAGTTTGAATTCTTGAACTCATTGTTTGGTAGTTTTGATTTGATCATAAAATATGCTTTACTTGCTCTACCTGCTAAATTCTTGCATGCATATTTCAATTTACCATTATTTTTAGGGCAACATCCAAATATTTATATTCATCAACAAAATCAATAACATCTTCTTTAAACTTCATTGTTTTACAACTCAATTTTTGTTGGTTCTTACTAGAAAAAAACCATAGCATTAGTTTTTGTGTATTTATTTCTAGTTTCCATTCACAACAATATATTTCCAGTGAATCAAGACATTGTTGTAACCTATCTATTGATTCAGATATAAGTAATAATTTGTTGACTTGGATTTAGCTAACAACTGTTTTTAATGCATTGAAGTTACTTATTATGCAAATACAGTTTAAAATTGCATATTATTTGATTTTCTAGTATTAATAATAAAAATATAAATTGTGTGACGTCACAGTTAACATTTTCCGAATAAATTAAGCCCCCTTATATTCAAGCCTTAACAATGCTGCAAGCATATTCTCTTTATTGTTGGTTCCTATTTTACATTATCAGTAATGGTTTACTGGTACACATTGGTATTTAGAGATGAAAGAGTTCAGTCAGCTACTTAAACGTTTGTTGCCTCTCCACCATTAAGAACGACATATGGAATCACTAGATGTATGTGGTTGATGTATTTTCCACATTGTTCTGTAGTTAGCTTCTCCCAAAACGATCGGATTCTATTCACAAGCTCATCTCTCGTAATTGGCTAGATCTGTGTCTGGAGATAATGCTCCATTGATGCCCAGACATTCTTGATGGGGTTAACGTCTGGAGAGGAGGCGGGTGTCTTCATGACACTGATTAGGATTCTATTCTCACGTATTCATACTTTGGTTGATCTGCTGGTGTGTTTGGAGTCATTGTCTGAAGTAAAAATAAACAAAAAATCTATGAGCCAATGCTCACTAGTAATATCCCCGCTCCGAAGTAAAGAAGCACTATCATATTATTATACACAAGATCAATTATGAGCCGATGTACAAAAAAAAAAATTGACATGAAATTCATATAAAAATTACATTTTTAAGAATATCCCACCATATACTGCCTTAACAAAGTTTGTTTCATATGAGTAATTTCAAGCATTTGTTATGAATAGCTAATGAGAAAACTATGACGATGATTTGTTATGTTTGAAATGAACAGACGCACAGACAGACAGGAAGTCGACATCGGATGTGAACAAAAATGTATCCCAATGTGTAATATGAAATTTTGTGCTAAAAATTTTACTTTTTTCTTAAATTGGTGATAATATTTTCCATCTTTGTATTCATGATTACGCGATTTTTTTTTGAAAAATGTAGAAATACATAGTGTTTGAATTGGGAATAATTATTCTTATGATATTATTACATTTTTTAAGCATAATATCAATTGTATTAGTTGAAATTATGTGAAGCATACATTTTCATCTAAGGTCTCAAGCATCATTGAAGGATCAAAGTCAAAAAGAAAGATCATTACTCTATCGGATGGCCAGGCTAGCATAGACATCAAATTGTGGGGTGGTCTCTCTGAGACTGTTATTCATGAGGGGACGACCATCGAGGTTTCGTGCGTCCATGTCGATGTCTATCAGAACATCCACTGGTGGCACCCAGATCAAGGTGAAATATTGTATTTTTAGGTCACCTGAGTAAAATCAGGTGACCTATTGCTATCCGTTTTCGTCCGTCGTCGTGCGTCGTCCGTCGTCCATCGTGTGTTAACATTTGAACATTTTCAGCTTCTTCTCTGCAACCACTGCACCAATTTCAACCAAATTTGGCACAAAGCATCTATGGCTAAAGGGGAACAAAAATTGTGAATTTCATGATCCCTGCCCCCCTGGGGCCTGAGGGGTGGGGCGAAAGCCACTAAAATTAATGCAATCTTTTAAAATCTTCTTCTTTACGCCTGGACATCAAGCATTGAAACTGTTTGCAGGATTGTAATCAGCAATGAGTCCACTACCAAAATTGTGAAATTCATGGCCCCAGGGTCAGGGGTTCTAGTGCTAGGGCGGGGCTAAATAAGTATATAGTGAAAATGCATTATTTCTTTGAAAATCTTCTTCCCTGCTCCTGGGTATTAAATAAACCAACTAAGTGCATAGTTATGATGAGCAAGAGTGCCTCAACAAAAATTGTGAATTTTATGGCCCCAGGGTCAGGGATTTTGGTGTAAGGGTGGGGCTCTATTGATTATATATAGTGAAAATACTTGAATTCTTTGAAAATCTTCTTCTCTGCTCCTGGGTATTCAATAAACTAAACAAGTACATAGTAATGATGATAAGAAGTGTGTCAGCCAAAATTGTGAATTTTATGGCCCCGGGGTCAAGGGTTTTGGTGTTGGGGGGGGGAGCTCTATTGATTATATAGTGAAAATACATTATTTCTTTGAAAATCTTCTTCTCTGCTCCTAGGTATCAAATAAACTAACTAAGTGCAAAGTTATGATGAGCAAGAGTGCCTCAACAAAAATTGTGAATTTTATGGCCCCGGGGTCAGGGTTTCTGGTGTTAGGGTGGGGCTCTATAGATTACATACTAAAAATACATGAATTCTTTGAAAATCTTCTTCTCTGCTCCTAGGTATTAAATAAACTAACTAAGTGTATAGTAATGATGAGCAAGAGTGCTTTTACCTAAATTGTGAATTTTATAATTCCAGGGTCAGGGGTTCTGGTGTTAAGGGAGGGCTAGTTTGATTATAAATTGAAAATACATGAATTCTTTGAAAATCTTCTTCTCTGCTCCTAGGATGAGCAAGAATGCCTCTTCTAGAATTATGAATTTTATGGCCCCAAGGTCAGGGGTTCTGATGTTAGGCCGGGGCTCTATTGATTATATAGTGAAAATCCATTAAATCTTTGAAAATTTACTTCTCTGTCTCTGGGTATAAAGCAGATTAACTACCTATATAGTCATGATGAGCAAGGGTCCTAACCTTGCAGAATTGTGAATTTCAAGGACCCTGGGTCATGGGTGGGGGTGGGGGGATCTACTTATATACTTAAAATGAATTAATTGTTTGAAATCTGCTCAATTGTATTTGTAAAACATTCTTTATTCTTTGATAGGCAATTTTAAGAGTGTCTTTGTAAAATTTGTGCAATGTGTGGACCTAAGGTCAAGGGTTTATGTCACAGTGTTAGGCACACTACTGATTATTGCTGAATATTACTGATTAGTTGGAATGCATTTATGTTCCCCTACCCTGCATATGGATATTCAATAACCAAGCTAAGCAACTGCTAAGTGTACTGTTATGATGATCGATGGTGCCTCTTTCAAAATTGTGAATGCCATATACCATCTGGCTTAAGTTAAAACATGAATCAAATTCAATAACTGGAAAGTTGTTGCATAGTGCTCAGGTGACCTATAAGGCCCGTGGGCCTCTTGTATATCCTTATTTTTTGTTTAGTTTTTTTTTCTAGTATAATAACCTTAAATTTGAACTTTTCATATTTTATGCTCTTATTACACAATGAAATACTGTGCATGTAATTATGTACATATGCAAACATTCAGCTGTGTATTTGATTTAGAGATTGTTGAGTTCTGTCAAGTCAATCTGTTGGATAGATACACAGCCAATTGTGATATGTTTACAGTAATGCCTGTTCTAATTCATGACCATTTTCTTGTGTTATTATCGTAGATTACTGATGCTGAAGAAGATTTTCAAGGATACATTGAAGGAGTCTCCTTTGATGAGTAAGTAAAGTAATACACAATAGTATAACATTCAAAATTTTTACATGGAAAGTGTTTATTTATTTGGTGGCAAAATTAAATTTGAAAGGTACTACAGGTTATTGACGTATGAGGGGTCTGTGTTAAGATGTCAACAAAGCAAAACTTCACCCATTCATATTGAGTGTTATATTTGAAGATTTATTTGGTGTTTTAAATATGTTTTCTGAAAATCTATTTAGATCAATATAACATAAATGTTTGTTTTGCAGGAGCTGTTTGGCCATCTTCATTAATGACGAGGTTCTATGCTGCATATATATCCTTTTAGATGGATTTAAGATGGCGGGTGATCTAATTATAGATGTATGACGTAAGTTGAAGTAATATGAATCATATTTATTTATAGAATTATGATGGCGGATGATTTAATTATAGATGTATGATGCAATATAAGGACTTGTGGTAGATTTGATTACCTAAAAGTGGTGTGATAAGGATGATTGAGTATGTGTACTCAATAGTTTAAACGTGCGCAGCGCATGGTTTTGCAAAGGTGTTTGCTTTATCATTTTCTAAATATAGAACGTTAATATCAGCATAAGTTTTTAATATTTATTATATAAATGTGTTTTCAAGGAGGGGGTGATAATATTGTTTTTGAAAACAGAAGAAGAATGGCGATCAGACAAAGTTTAATTATAAGAGACAACGAAATCCCTCGATTAGAAGATTGGGATCAAGAATTAAAAGAAGAACAGCGACCACCAGGGAGAATGCGGTGGGTAACGGTGAAGCTTTTTTTGTATTTGACCATGAATACGAAGAGAAGAACGAAGAGGAACTGAAACAAGAGGCCCACGGGCCTTATAGGTCACCTGAGAATCATGTAACAACTTTCAAATGATTGAATTTGGTTCATGTTTTAAGCTAGATGCTATTGCTTTCATGATTTTGAAAGAGGCAACATTTGATGCTAATCATAACTATACACTTAGCAATTGTTTGGTTTGTTTACTTAATATTACCCATAAGCAGGGTAGGGGAACAAAAATGTATGCCAACTAATCAGTAATATTCAGCGATAATCAGGAGTGCTCCTACCACACATGAACCCCTGACCCTAGGTCTACACATTGAACAATTTTTGAAAAGGCACACTCGCTTATCAAAAATGTTTGATTAATACCAAGGAGCATATTTCAAACAATTCATTTTCAGTATATAAGTAGAGCCCCCCCCCCCCCCAAATTTCGGGGCCTTGAAATTCACAATTCTGGAAGAAGAGCCCATCATAAATATGTAATTAGTTCATCTGCTTTCTACCCAGAAGTAGAGAAAAAGATTTTCATAGATGTACTGCATTTTCACTCAGAAGCAGAGAAGAAGATTTTCAAAGATTTAATGCATTTTCACTATATAATCAATAGAGCCCCGCCCTAACGCCATAACCCCTGACCCTGGGGCCATAAAATTCACAATTTTGGTAGAGGCACTCTTGCTCATCATAACTATGTACTTAATTAGTTTATTTAATACCTAGGAGCAGAGAAGAAGATTTTCAAATATTTAATGCATTTTCACTATATAATCAATAGAGCCCCGCCCTAACACCATAACCCCTGACCCTGGGGCCAAAAAATTCACAATTTATGTAGAGACACTCTTGCTCATCATAACTATGTACTTAATTAGTTTATTTAATACTATTTAATACTCAGGAACAGAGAAGAAGATTTTCAAAGAAATAATGCATTTTCACTATATAATCAATAGAGCCCCACCCTAACACCAGAACCCCTGACCCAGGGGCCATTAATTTCACAATTTTGGTAGAGGATTCAATGCTGATTACAATGATACCAACAGTTTGACTGCTTGATGTCAGGGAGTAAAGAAGAAGATTTTTAAAGATTGCATTAATTTTAGTGGTTTTTGCCCCACCCCCCAGGCCCCAGGGGGGGGGGGCAGGGACCACGAAATTCACAAGTTTTGTTCCCCTTCACCCATAGATGCTCTATGCCAAATTTGGTTAAAATTGGTTCAGTGGTTTCAGAGAAGAAGCTGAAAATGTTCAAATGTTAACGCACGACGCACAACGCACGACGGACGACGGACGACGACGGACGAAAACAGATAGCAATAGGTCACCTGAGTTTACTCAGGTGACCTAAAAATACAGTCATGATTAATAACTAAACCCAACGGCCGTTTTAATGGCCACTAAATATTTTCGAAAAGATACCACATTTACAGACGTATGGTTTATGTTCCATGATAGGCTAAAAAGAATTCTTTAGGAATTTTAATACAGTATAGTATTATTTTCTTATATTGAAAAAAAAATTAACATATTAAATAGACTTTTTCCAAAAAATATCGTTAAGGAAAAGGAATTTTAAAAAAAAAGATGACAATGACTAATTCGGCACGAATAAACGATGCATGGAAAATAACTCGGTCATGATTACTTTAATATATTTACTATACATGTATCATGAGAGATCTTTCTTTTTTTTTTTTAAAAAAAAAAAAGAACAAAAGACATCAAATTTATTTTTAGAAATATTTTATATATGAAGAAATAAAATATAAATAACCAGAAGTCTCTGTCGAGACTGAAGCTCTACTGGTTTGTACTTATAGCAAAGGAAGAGAAAAGTTCTTAAGAAGTTGGGACTTGAAACTTTATCACAGCAATAAAAAGAATAATGATCCTTGATTAAGTCTCTTTATCTTCATAGTATAGTCTACTTGCATGCCACATTATATTATAATCAGACTTAAACTGCAGGAGGAGTAGCATTTTGAGATTTTTTAACAGAAATTTCTATTTTTAGTTACCATGGCAACACCGTTCATCGAAATCAAAACCCAATAGACAGAATTACGTATCTTAGTGTAGTCTACTTGTATGCCAAGTTATATTGAAATCAGACCAAAACTATAGGAAGAGTAGCATTTTGAAGAATTTCATAGAAATTTCTATTTTTAGTAACAATGGCAACACCGTTCATCGAAATCAAAAATCGATACACAGAATTATGTATCTTAGTGTAGTCTACTTGTGTGCTAAGTTATATTGAAATCAGACCAAAAATGTAGAAGGAGTAGTATTTTGAAAGAATTTCACAGAAATTTCTATTTGTAGTAACCACGGTAACACCGTTCATTGAAATTAAAAACCGATACACAGAATTGTGTATCTTAGTGTAGTCTACTTATGTGCCAAGTTATATTGAAATCAGACCAAAACTGTAGGAGAAGTAGCATTTTGAAAGAATTTCACAGAAATTTCTATTTTTAGTAACAACGGCAACACCGTTCATCGAAATCAAAAACCGATACACAGAATTATGTATCTTAGTGTAGTCTACTTGTGTGCCAAGTTATATTGAAATCAGACCAAAACTGTAGGAGGAGTAGCATTTTGACAGACAGACAGACAGACAGACAGACAGACAGACAGACAGAAGACAGACAGACAGACAGACAGAGCTAAAAATTATGAAATCCAACTAACAGATCATATATATAAGTTTTTGAAGGAAAAAAGTAGACATGCCGTAGATATACAGACACAGAAAATGAGGTAAGTCAATTATTTTGATATATAACTTGTAAAATAAGCATTAGTAAAAAAAACTTTCCGAAATAACGGGTCAAATTCAGTCCATATCATTTCTGGGGTAGACTTGTTTTCATATTTTGACAGAAAATGTATGGCAGCTAGTCTCCCCATGGTCGTCGCATGATGTGATAAGGCTAGGCATTGTAACCACAAATCCTGAGGGGTTTCCATGATAGTGCTTGCTTCCTGAAATATTTGTTCTGCCTCCGGGGGTAGAGATTCTTGGTGGTTTTGTGCCCATCGTACCACACAATCATACCAATTTAAAATCAGAGAGTGGGTGTGTATCAGGGTATGGGGTTCTGGTGTTTGGGTGGGGCTCTATTGATTATATTGTGAAGATACATTGTACATTAAATCTTTGAAAATTTTCTTATCTGTCTCTTGGTATGAAGCAGATGCACTACCTATATAGTTATGATGAACAAGGGCCCTAAACTTGCAGAATTGTGAATTTCAAGGCCCCAGGGTCAGGGGTTGGGGGGGGGCTCATCTTATATACTGTAAATGAATTAATTGTTTGAAATCTGGTCGTAATTTATAAAACATCTACTTTTTGATAGGAAATTTTAAGGGTGCCTTTTAAAAATTTGTGCAACCTAGGGTCAGGAGTTTATGTGAGAGTGTTAGGGGCACTTCTGATTATTGATGAATATTTCTGATCAGTTGGAATGCATTTTTGTTCCCCTACCCTGCGTATGGGTATTCAGTAACCAAGCTAAGCAACTGCTAAGTTTATTGTTATGATGATCAATGGTGCCCTTTCCAAATTGTGAATGCCATGTAGCATCTGGCTTAAAACATGAATCAAATTCAATACATTGTAACAAGAAAGTTGTTGCATAATGCTCAGGTGACCTATAAGGCCCGTGGGCCTCTTGTTTAAGTTTTTATGAGTAGTTTTAAGCTGAAATTAACGTTTTCGTACAGATATTCTAGATTCTTTATCTCAAACCTTATACATGAGTCCAAAAATGCACAAAAATGAACGTTAAGAGTTGGAAATTTTAGGTGAACACCTTTATATGGTGAATAATAAGGGTCCAAATTTTCAGATTAATCCTTGCAATAGTTTCTGAGAAACGGTCGGGACAAAACCAAAAAGAAAAAAGAAAAAAAAACACTTGCAAAATTCAGAATAATAATTGAATCAAGATGAAAATTTCAAGTGCACAACTTCATATGGTAAATAACATATGTATAAATTTTCAGACAAATCCTTCCAATAGTTTCTGAGTAATGGTCCGGACAAAATCTTGTGTACAGACAGACGGACATGGTGATTCCAATATACCTGCACTCACAGTACCCCCTAAACTTCCGTTTGCGGGGGGTTTAATTAGTATAATTATGGAATTTTTTCATGTTACATCGAGGAAAACATGGAACAAATGCAGTATGCCGTAAGGGAGTGGCGTACTGATGGAAATCGTTTAAGTATAATGCACACGAAGATGATCCTCGCTTCACAGGTTTGAATCCCACTGTAGGACATCCTGTGAATGAGACCGTATAAATATAAACTGAGGCCCCCTGTTGCAGTAAGATCCCCTCACTTATTAATGGCAGGCAGTCAGTGCTGCGTACATACCAAATATCCAGTTCTCCACCAGGAAGTGGTGGCGTTTTCATATGAGTGAAATAACATACAAATAAAGAAAACAAGCTTGGAAAATAGGTCTCTATGTAGTTAGGTTTAAGAATTCATGAACCATTGATGAAAAGTTTAAGTAAGAATTAAAAATTACTTTTTGTGCAAAAGAATGATTACTGCAATATAATGAGACACCAGTAAACTACAAAATTGTCTATATCTGTAAAATTGGGAAGGCTTTTTTTATTATCGTTTTTATCATTTCAGATAACAAAATGCAGGCTAATATGAATGAAATTTTGGTAATGAATTTTACTGATTTTTTACGCTTGCAAGCTTTAAACAATTTATCAGAATATGTTGTGAAAATTTTTTGTCAATAGTTATTTGTTTCGTTTCAAGAGTTTTTCGGCATATATTCTTTCTAAATTAGTGTTGCAAGATTCATATATTTTTCTTTATTTCTTCCATATTGAGGTAAACATGGCTAAACATACAAATTGTACAACCTAAGGTCAAAAAAAAAAAAATAACTTGGTACTCAGGCCTTGGTTCTGTTCATGATTTAGGCAATACTGAAAGCGTTTCTAATCTGTCTGACATCCAAGCAAAATGCAGTCTACTTCCTCATAAAAGGGAACATTTGGCTATCCCATTCACAAGTACCATCTTGTAAAACTTACAATTTTTCATAACAAACACTGCGTGAAAATTTGGCTTTACAAAACAAGTAAAGATAATGTAAATTTATTATTTACAATGCCTTTAATTGGCTTTTCTGAAAAAAGTCAAAGTTGGAAAAGGTAACCTTTACATTAACTTTACATGCACTTAAATATGATGTAATGTCCCACTTTATCTTGACTTTACAAAAAAGTAAAGTTAATATTTACAACCATTAAACACAGTATTTAGGATATATTAAATCTGATAATTACAGATCTTAAATTTAATTAAATACCATCTTTAATAACCACAATCTGAT
>PRKT01000212.1:331606-365648 GCA_003671525.1 Saccostrea glomerata | reverse complement strand
ATATAGTGCTACATATTTAGTTTAGCTGTACATGTATACAGAATGATACTCAAGCTATGGTTTAGGATATATGTACCTTTTTCTCCAATCGCATGTTTCAGCTCATGAACTTTTTCCTGATATGGAACAGTAAAAGGACTTTAGGTGAGAGTCCCTCAAATTGAAGATGACAATCATGCTGAAATAGAATTCATACAGTGATTAACATTTTCTGCATATGGACAAATCAATATAGTCAATATTTTTATAAAAAATTATGAGTTTGAAACAAACCGCTGCACATGGTCACCAAAGAATGAATTGATTTTGAAAATTAATACACAATGCAATCACAAATAATAGCTATGAATTAACAAACATCCTTATGTTATTTCTCTATCAAGAATAATCTAAAATTAGTTCTTAAACAATACTTGCCATTTATAATATGAAAGTTGAGAACCCGCCTCTTCTTCATGACAGATTTTTTAATTTTCTCATGGTAGGCTGAGTAGCTTGAGGCTATACAAAGGAAATTGAACATTTTTTTTTTTACAAATATATGATGATATTGACTCCCGAGCAAGTCAAGCACTAGATAATGTAAATGTTTGATCAAGTAACAGATTGTGCTTGTACCAAAGAACACTGGGATCCTTAATCTGGGTAATCATGTTTTGTCGTCTTCCTCGCCCTGTCTTGATGTTTTCCCTTCAACAATCTGCATTCTGAATTCACTATACCTGTGTGTAAAGAAAATGGACACAGTTTAAAATACAAAATAAAACAAACTTATTTGTCAAATTTGGAGTTGAAACTCTCAGCCAACGCTAAGTTTTATGACATTTGAAAGTGTATATTCTCTGTAATAAGCAAAAATCCGGTTTTCAGTTTCAAATTCCCGGCATGACTTTGTTTTCACTACTCATTTTAGTCCCACTCCAGAATATGTTTTTCTTTGTCTTGTTTAAACTTTAATTCATACACCTTTACAGAATTAAGTGACACATATACATTTAATCCCCAAATTGTCAAAAATACTTATCTAATACCCTGGCAGTATTAAATAACATACAAAGCGTCGTTTTGCGTGAATTAGATTAGTTTCTTTCATTCACAACATTCACAATGTACTGATCTGAAAGTGAAAGTGAAAACGGTTGGAAATCGTAAACAAACCTTTAGAGCATGCCAAACCGGGAGTTCGAGCAGTTGTCAAGGCAAGAATCTTCTTAAATCTAGATGAAGTATCAAAATATCATCGCTGGTTTCAAACTTCGTCAAAATAACGATGCAGACCCGCTCAACTTGATTTGAAATGATTGGCTATTCAACCGAATAAACAGTGCCATATTTGGGTTACTGTTCAGAGTAGGTCGTTCGTTGTACATTCGAGAAGATTAACATATTACTTGAATGGAGAGGATAACATAATACTGAGCTGACAACGGTGTGTAAAGTATTTTTTTCAGTGTAGTTTACGATACAGGCTGTAAATGTGCTGGAGATTTTATCGATGTTGAAGCTTGTAAACAAAACCAATAAACGTAGGACTTATTCACGGCAATGTATGGGAACCAGAGCAGGGAACCAGTCTAGAATGCAAAGAAAATTCCGCCAAGTAAACAAAGAAAGAGCTTTGGGATGTTGTCAGTTGTATGTATACATTATGTGCGACGGTGACTGCAAGGTAATACATGTGTCTTTTTTGTTGCGAATAATTCGTTTCATTTTATTATGGTAGCATCAGGGGGTGATTTTTAAAAACAGTATTTTTTCAGATTTTTTCCTCACATTCCTCTCAATTTGAGCATGCTGATTTCAATATTGACAACCATTTTATTGTATCTCTTTTCATTGCATCACAATTAACTGGCAAACATGAGTACCCCCACGCAATTTCAATTGGCTAATTTTCTGACTTTTAAAAATATCTGACCTCACATTATACTGAAGAAACTTTATCAAATAAAAGATAACTAAATGTCTATTTAACCTTTTTTGGGTGTGTTTAATCTAAATATGAACTTAATTTATTGAAAGTGAGAATTTTTATAGCCTTAAAATACTAATAAACACACCTACCCTCTTTCACCTTACTGTCCTACAAAACAGAGTACGCTTGTAAGATAGAGTACTTTAGAGTACGCTAGTAAAATTTTATAATTAAATGCAGTAAAACTGCTTTTTGTATGTTTTTCAACATTGGTTTAACATATTAAACATATATTTAAATAAAATGTGTATGTGTTCCTTATTTTAGAAGTTATTTTAATTTTTGATTTCAGGTTACAGTTTACATTGGTTTATCTTATGGTTTGATTCTGATCTTGATCTAATCAAACTTCAAATGCTTCATTGTTAATGTGAAAAATATTAAAGTTTATGTTATGCAATTAATTTAATTTTTGATAAACAAGATTTAGTTGAAATTAATAAGTCTGAAACAAAATAGTAAATAAGATTGGGGTGTTTATAACCATCATCTGTTCATTGCATTGAATCATGAATGTTGCTTCCTTGTCCAAATATTGCTAAATAAACAAATATTTGGGACAAATGTTGAAATACACATGTATATTTTAATATACTGTTAAATCAAATTGTATATATATACATAAATAGTCTAACTATATTAAAATACACAACTTTTCTTCAGTACTCTGAAGTACTCTATCGTACACTGTCTACCATACATGGAAAGTTACATTACATTCTTGTATTAAAGTCTACACAGTTTCATTATGTTTATGTTCACAATCCCTGACATTGATGAAAAGGTTTATGAAATTGTGGTTTATAAAACTGTGTTTTTATCAAACTTAACACTATATAAAATCTACATTTATTATACTTCTTTTAGAACCACTGTCCTCTCTTTATACATCTCCTCTATCCTCTATTTACAAAACAATTAAAATTTGAAAAAGAATAAAAAGAAATGATTAAAAGGTATTGAAAGAATAATTATTATTCTCAAGTGTAGAAGAAAATGTTTTCTTTATCTTCTTAAAATGATATCCATATAATATTTATTGGAATGTCTCAACTTTAGTATGAGGGCTTGTGCTTAATTTGAAATAAAGTTTTTAAAAAATCACAATGAAAAATAGTAAAGGACTTTCACTACTTTCAGGAGTTGGCTGATTTTTCTCAATAAATTCCTAAGAAAGAATTTTAAAAAGTGATCTGCAATTACAGTTTACTTGACATTTCAATTTAAAATATTTTGCATATGCATTAGATGTATTCAACTTTAACTTTAGCATTTAACATGTTTAAATTAATTAAATTATATTTATAATTTATCAATTTGCAGAGCATATAGAAATTTATTATGACAAAGGTGTAAGCTACACATAACTGACTTAAGTGTCTTGAAGTTCTGCCTGTGATTCAACTTTCAAAATAAACTGACAAAGACATATCGTTCTGCAACTTTGCAAGTGCAAGAGTTTTGAGATACACAGAATTGTCGGTCTTTACAGTTTGCAAGATAATGTCATTAAAGGAGAGAATGACTGTCACATATTTTCATGTGTTTATAAATCAAATATAATATATTTTTCGAGGATAAAAACAGGAAAACTTACTGAACAGGAAAAATCGGCGATTAAATGCCTTGTTTATTTTCCTCGGATTTAAAAACATTAGAGTTATCGTTCTTGTTCGTTTGACCCTACCGGATTGAACATCGATTTTACATTATTATCCGAGCAAATACTTATTATCTTCGTATTGTTTTAAGCTTAAAAAAGATCAAATTACTCAAAAATGACCGTAAAATCTGCGTATATTGCCGATTTCTAGTCTTCCCACCTATTTTCTCACTTTAAATATCGATAAATTGCCATTTTCTTACCATGTGCTTTCTATAAATATCATATACGTCAAATTAGAACTCCTGACTTTAGTTTCGCACCATTACTTTCGTATTTTAGCCTCAGGTTTTATCATACAAGACCGGGAAAAGTCCCAAGCGCAACGAGGTCAACTTTTCGTGATTGCGGGAAAACTTACCACCAGCGCCACCTAGCGGCGGCGCCCATTGCTAATTATGGAAATTTATCCGTCCCAACACTGGCAGAAATATAATTAATCTGACTTCAAAATTCCTTCCTCTGTTCCCCCAAGTACATGTAACACTCTTCTCTCTCATTTTTAAAATTTTCATTGTATATTTTTGTAGAAGCAAGGAATGTGGAGCTAATGCATGCTGCTAAGGATGGAAAGGTCTTGTTTTTATTGGTCATGCCTGAGACACCAGTCACAGTTGTACCTCATTCCATTTTAGGTAATGTCTTTTGAGTTTTTTTTCACTAGAGGGAACAATGCATTTTTCATTCAATATAAATGTAAAAAACTAGAGATGCCTTTTTTTCAACATTGTTGGATACTGACTTCATGATTTTATGTAAATTAAATTATTTCCTCACATTCTTTAAAGAGGCCAGGTATGGTGAAGATATACTTCAATTTTTATTCAAAATTTCATTTTCCATGCATTTGTACAGGGAGTCTGTATGCACCTGAGGTGAGCGTCAGATTTAATTTTGAAGGTGGATTACTTTCAGATGTTGTGATGAAGATTGTTGAAAGAGATTATCAACATAGAACCAATCCATATGATTGTGCAAGTCAGGTGAGATCTGGACTTCAACTGTAATCAAGAAATGTTTATATATTGCTAAGCTTAGTGAAAGCACACCACAAACATTTTAAGTATCTCAGTAAGTTTCATGGATATTACAGATGTAACATATGTTTGACATTGAGTTGCTTTGTCTAAATTTCCATTATGTTTAGTTATACATGTTTTAAGTTACTTAAGTACCGGTATGTGTGACCACCACTGGGGGGGGGGGGGGGGGGGGGGGGGGGGGGGGTAGGGGTCCACTTGGAATAAGTAGTGCACCCTACTGCACACCCGTGCACCTATACTGTCTTCAGGGTCACAAAAGATAATTGCACAGGGGATTAACTAAATTGACTTCAAAGACTAGATAACAATGTACTAGATGTAGTATTTACAAGCCATCTGCTTAGCTTAAAACTATAAGGAAATTTGTATCAATTAAATGCTACAATGAATAAAATAGAAAACTGTAGTTTAAATAGAAATCTAAATATTAATTGTAATATTCAAAAATATGAATTATGTAAGACCCCTAACTCTTTGGTTAGTGGCTATATATGTCTTCCAATCTAATTAAAATAAGATGTTAGATCCGCTCGCATACTCGCTACACTAACATCTAACAACATCCCGTTGAGGGTCACATCAGTGGTCAAATTCGGAACAGCTCTAGATTTATTTGCTTCAACAATATTTGAGGATTTTGCAGGCGACCATCTGATTGGTTGATAGATATTGACCTCTGATGTGACCCTCAATGGGATGTTGTTAGATGTTAGTGTAGCGAGTATGCGAGCGGATCTAACATCTAATTTTAATTAGATTGTATGTCTTCAAAAGCTTGTGCTTTAATTTCAATAGAAGTAATAATGAAAACCTATCTAAAAATTGTTTTGTTTTTCTTTATAATTTCTAAAATGATTTTTTAGGACTTGTACAACACCTGAGTACCCAGATGACTGTTGAACTAACTGGTGAACAAGAAAAGATGTCAGAGAGGGGAATCCAATACAGTTGTCAAGAATATATACTGTTGTCAATGATATGATCAAGAGTTTGTAAACTTGTAGCAATTTAGAATATCTTATCTGTAATATAACTCTTCATTACTTAATTGTTCACACATTATCATCTTATTTGTATATTAATTGCCCCCTCTTATATAACTCCCTGCTGATCCTAATGACCTGTGTATTGACTCTTGATCTTAAGGATCTTACAGAATTTTAGAATAAGATATGAAGATGGAAATATAGAAGACTTAGTAGATAAAAATGTTAGAGATAGATAAAGCTACATACTTACTTGGAATATTACCTTATATTTCTCGAATTTATATGTACATGTGAATATTTTACTTGGATTTTATTTTTTGTGAATCATTTTTCCTGAATGTTTCTATTTGTGATGTGCTGTGTAAATAAACTGTAGACTAGAATTTCGGCATCTATTTTCAAGATATGAGGAACAAGGATAAATTGATTTATAAATGCAAACTGAGATTATGAAATGTGTTGTAAGACTGCCCGGTGGGGCGCTACAAGCTAACTAGGAAATATCTTGGAGATTTATAGATGAACATGCAAGCAATCATGTTTTTGTATGTTATTCAGCTAGAGAGTTTTTGCACAAATTCAATTTTCAGTACAGTAATTTAAACTGGATGTGTAATTTTCAGTACAGTTATGTAAAATGAATATGTTACTTATTATGATTGTCAGTTTCTCAACAGGAAATAATTGTAGTTTATTTATATGCAGATTTGCAGAACAAAACACACAGAACTTTTTTTCTCTTTGTGCATCATGATCATACACTTGTAAACCTTTTACACCACCATGATTACATATTTAACATATATTATGTTGACGTTTAAATCGAGCACACACATGAAAAAGTGTACGCGTATAGCTGGATACATTACATATGCAAACATACATCTACCATAACCTATTACATATTTTCCAAGGTGTGTGACGTCGAGCACATACATGAAAATGTGTGAAGCTGGACACATACACAAATACACATGCATCTGCCACAACCTATTACATATTTTTCAAGGTGTGTGAAGTCGAGCACATACATGAAAGTGTGTGAAGCTGGACACATACACAAATACACATGCATCTGCCACAACCTATTACATATTTTCTAAGGCGTGTGAAGCCAAGCACATACATGAAAATATGTGAAGCTGGACACATATGCAAACGCACTAACATTTACCACAGACATAAAAACATAATCTAAACTTAATCAAGCACAGACAGGCTCACGGGGTGAAGCTGGACTCATACATGATCTCATGCATTTTTCAAACTGCATCCTCGCATTTATTCTATTAGATTTTTCACCATTTTTTGAGTTTGTGAATATGTAAAATGCATCATTTTGCATTACAAGTTGAAGATGTTATTAGCCTGTATATAAGTGCAAATCAAATAGCCTTTTATGTAATTTTTTTCCACATTCTATTTAAACAGCAAAGTTTATTTTATAAATGTACATGCCCCATTAAGAATATATAATGTACCGCTATTATATTTTAAAGTGAAATGAGACCTCCATTTCAAAAGCAGAAATGTGAAATTTATACTTATCATCTGTATTTTTTTTTTCAATTTTTTTCTCACATGTATCTGAATGTTTAAAGGAAAACAAAAGACAAAGATAGCTCAATATAATGTTTATATTCAAGTTTATAACTGGATATTGTTTGTGCTGTATATCTGACTCATCAATGATGAGAAGCAAAAATGCAGAATATTTTCGATCATTTTTGTTTGGAAAATGAAAATTATCAATATGCCAATTTTTCCCATTGTTATATTATTAATTACTCTATCATTAATATCGATGTACATATTAAAGATCTATGCCATCCAATTCAGAGATTTGTAGGCAATCCTGGTGCAGATAATATTTTTTCCTGTGTTTTGTAGTATAGCGGGAACACATTGTATGTGAGGAACCTATATTAATTGTTTTGGTTGTATATGTGGGCGTGGCCAAAGGAAGGCCAATGAGAAATGAGTATTCAGTAATGTGTTCAAATCATTCTAAGCCAGTGCTCTTCAATAAACACAGGTGTTTTTTTTTTGCTTTATATATAATTTTTATATCATATTTGTATAAATATAGTGGTAATGGAAATAACAAAACTGTTGAAATGTATTTTAATTTGGATTTTTTCATATATGCAAATATTATAGGATGTTCCTGCATTTTTAACTATTGCACCGAATGCACGTCCGGCATTCTCCCTTGAGACATTATTTACATAGCGACGGACACAGGTTTTCCATAGTAAACCATCTATGGTTTTTGCCTGGGCGGTTTTTAATGTCAGTGATAGGGGTACAATTTATTCAATGTAAAATATTTTACAAATGCATTGCAGTGCTTTATTGTTTCACATTCAATGTAATTTATGTTAAATATTTATGTATTGTTACATTTATCAAAATAAACGCCAGCTGCTCCAACTTAGCTAACCTGGCTTACAGCATAGGTGTTGTATTATTTGAGTTGTAGTCTGTCAAATAATGATGAGTCGAGTGTTTGATTCTGTAGATGACCATTTCTAATACTAATTTCAACTGGAAATGGATTCAAGATAATTAAAAAAAATATTTGACGTTTTTCTTAAAATTCTGGGTACTGGCTAGATTAGATTCTTTAAACAAACTGAAAATCCAAAGAATAAGTGTATCAGACAATAGTCAGCATTTAAATAAGACTTTTATAAAATATGTATATTTAATGAACTTTAATATGGCATTAAAGGTGAAAGGTTATATTTAATTGTCTTTTCGTGCAAGTAAAGGTTACCTTTTCACCTTTACTTTTTGTAAAGTTAATACAAAGATGACCTTGCTTTTTGGAGCACCTTTAATGAAATTTACTTTGCAAGTAAAGTTTTGTAAAGGTGTTTTTTCAAGCAGTGAAAGTTGTTAAATATACGTACTGCAGTTATAGATATGTTTGAAAATAAGGTCAAGAAGTTAGATATATTTAATTATGTATATAGCGTCGTAAGATAAATGTTCGATCTGTGATAGGTCTATGTACGCAGTGGTTGAGTTTATCGATGAGGGCTCTGTTCCAGTCGTTCCTAAGACCTGGCTAACTGATGACAAGAAAAAGTGCAAATGGCCGATGCGGACAGATGTGGACAAATTAACCATGTTATTAAACAGTCCATGGAGTCTACGAGGGTTGTCCGTGGACAAGCTCAGAATTGAATACAAGTTGCGTCATTGATATCAATTACCGTTTATACTCGCCTATAAGTAAGATTTTTGGGAGTTAATTTCTGGTCCAAAACTCTATGTCCGACTTAAAGGCGAGCTATAAAATGAATGGTATTATGTGAGGTCAGTGTCTATGATATAATCTTATTTTATACAACCGACTTATATGCTGATCGACTTATAGGCGAGTATATACGGTATTAGCATATTTTTAATTCTTTACTAAATGTGAACTGAGAAATGTAAAATCTGATTCAATTTTAAATGTTTAATTAAAATCATTACTTCATAATAAGACTTGGTATGTAGACCGGGAACACCGCAAAATTTTGATTAAAAAAATTATTTAATACTTTATAAAGAACGAGGGCGCTTTTGATTGGCATTCGGCAGGAACCTGGGCGTAATTGAAAAGTGAAAATTTTATTGAAATGTCACATGAAATTTTAACATTCTTTTAATTTATCGGGTTTCTGTGCAACAGAAACGGAAAATATTTTCCGGAAATTGAGCTTTGATTTGCTAAAAAATAACTTGAAAATTGGTCATATCAGACATTTGGTACAAATTTGTACGATTTGAAACACATTTTTCTAAAAATTTTCTATGTCTGGGTCTTCTCTCCATGGATTTGAAACGTTATTTGTGTATATTTTAATTCAAAGAAACGATTACATTTTTTAAAAAAAATGGAGAGAAGATCCAGAGACCATGAAAAATGAACTTTTCCCAAAAAAATCCGAAAGTGTCAATGTGGTGCGTCTTTGTCATTTCAAAGACATTCGTACATATGTAGCGGTGAAAAGTTTTTGGTTCGAGCCTGGCATGGGGCGTTAATTTTCTTTTTATTCAGGCAAGCAACCAATTTTTTTTGTTAGTTTCGTTTTATGTACTGATGTATTAAAATTTTGAATTAGATAAATTTTGGTTCAGTTTGGTTCTCAAGCGAAATCAATTCTAATCTTCTATTTTATAATGTACATGTACACGTATCATGCATGTATGCATCAAATATATTTTATGTTTATTTTTTGTGAGATATTACTATGTTGTAGTACCTCCTAGAAAAAAATGGACAAAAGTGATACAATTTCACAATGTCTTTCAAACTAAATGAAAAAAAAACCATGGACGTCTTTGTAAAATCTGACCAGGTATGTTCAGCCAACCAAATCATGGACATTTAAACCATAAATGTTTCGTACAAATGATTCCTGCAGATTTCCCGCCAAATGCGCCCATCTTCTTTCATTTGTATTTTATAAAATAATGCAGAAATTTGAATGACTTTTACATTATGAGTTTGACAAAAGTTATCACTTCATACCTGCAAAATTTGAACATTCAAAGTTGTAAAATGGCTGAGCAACCAAAGTTAGAACATGTTAAGCCGGATAGGAAGTGTTCAAAAAAGGGACGTGCTCACAAAAGGTGGAGCAGTGATAAAATTCTGCTTAGACATTAAATAAATACAGAGACCAATACATTTTGTAAACAACCGGGAAAAACTTAGTAAAGGAGGCTGTAGTGATATATATAATATTTTCGGACTGAAGGAACAGTTAACAGGATGACATGCGTGAAGGAGAACCATCATTTCGAGATTGCAGTGCGGTAGATCATGAACTTCTTCGCAATGTGACTTTACCTTATTTCCATTAAAGCCGCTTGGTCCGATTCTAATCGCTAAAAATACATATTCAATTTTCTTCTTGAAAAATAATTGTCCATAAATCATAAATTGTTTCAACTTTTGTCAAATTATATCCCCAAAGTCCTTTTCTTTTAAAAGATGTCAAAATTCAAAATTTAAAAAAATAATTTTGTTAGGTCACTCAAAAAATAATCCTATGTTGATCATTGTTGATATTGCGTGAAATCACCTTCGAAAAATTAAATTTATCTACACAGGGAAAGTTTTCATAACCCGGCGGTATTCAAAGGTTTTATTAAAGGCGAATGCATAAGACATGTGAGAAATACCAATGACACTGCAGCTCTCAATATTATTCTACAAGACTTTAAGAAACACTTGTCAAAGAGAGGTTACTCTGATACAGAAATAGATCCTATTATCACAAACATAATCCGAACAGACCGAAATGAGATCCTTAATAAAAGTAACAACCAATTACAGCTCAACAATAAATTGGCTATGGTTACAAAATATAATCCCCGAATCAAAGGATTAAAAAAAAGCATCTTAAAATACTGGAACGAAATGCAAACAGACACAAGATGCAAAGAATAATTTACATCGAACCAATTATAGCTTATAGCAAAGACAAAAGCATAGGCGAAATAATTATTAGATGACGTTTACCACAAGATCACACTAAAAAGGTGGGCCCCTGAAGAGGCAGACCTTAGGGCAAGAACCCAAAAACTGCCGAAACAGTCTTTACTATATTTCAATATACATATATGAATGCTTATATTTCCAAAGGCAAAAGAATATCGCAAAGTGTGGTTTAGAGTGTAGGGTCCTAATAAATTTCATGGACAAGTTTGGCTGATTGATGTCTTTATTTTCACACCGAAATGAGATCCTTAATGAAAGTAACAACCAATTAAAGCTCAACAATAAATTGGTTATGGTTACAAAATATAATCCCCGAATCAAAGGATTAAAAAAACGCATCTTAAAATACTGGAACGAAATGCAAACAGACACAAGATGCAAAGAATTATTAGGGCCCCGCAAGGATTTGCGGGTGCCCTATAGTAATCACTCTGTCTGTCCGTCCGTCCGTCCGTCTGTCTGTCTGTCCGTCTGTCACTCTTCCGTCCACAAATTTTCTGTTTTTTTCTAATAACTTTTTTTATTGTTGCCCAATCAATTTCAAATTTGGTAGGGTAGTTCAGTAGGCAGAAATACATATTTTGATGCTAAGTTTGGTTCTCTATGTCCTCTGGTTTGGAGCTGGGGTGGTGGGGTAGATTCCTTAACTATGCATAAAAATGAATGGACAACTTTTTGTGTGGTTGCCCAATTAAGTTCAAATTTGGTATGATAGTTCAGTAGGCAGAAATACATATTTTGATGCTAAGTTTGGTTCTCTACGTCTTCCGGTTTGGAGCTGGGGTGGTGGGGTAGATTCCTTAACTATGCATAAGAATGAATGGGCAAAGAGAGATAACTGCTGCATATGTTACCATTGTATACTTGGAAGGCTGTGTAATATTTGTCCTTTGGGATTAATTAACCTTCCACATGAAGAAAATCCAAAGCATTATCTTTATCTGTCACATTTAGATTAATTTAATACTGTACTGCCTGTGTCTGCAAATGAACTTTGTTTTGAAGTTAAGGTCAATTTTGAATGATGTGTAGTATTGTGTACATGCATTCTCTGAAATATGGATTTAAAATATAATGTTCATACTTTATTTTGGTTAAAATACTGTACACAATGAGATATGATAACTTTATTGAATTCTAAAATCAAGTTATATATTAAGGTATCCTTTTTTTACTATTTTATTTTTTAATTATTTATTTTATTTTTTTCTGTCTTAATGCTGTTAATTTTAACAGGTAATCAGATAATAACCCCATTCTGTCATTTCTGAAAAAAAAAATCTTATTGTAAATTTAGAAGAAAAGAATGAGAGAGCAGATCAACTAATCCCCAGGGATTAATTATTGTGCTTGCTGCAGAAAATTTAGAGGCTTATCTTTATCTTTATCACATGAAGATTAATGAACACCTGTGTCTGCAACTGATGTTTGTTTTGAAGTTCCTTGGGTGATACTTGCATTCACTGAATCCTTGCATTTTATAAAACATCAGTTTAAATCTTTTTTAAAGATACATTAAATTTAGTTTTTTTTTAAGACATGAGATTTCCCATACATAAGGTTACTATTTAGAGTTCTTGGACATTTAGGAATTATCTTGAAATTTAAAAAATACAATTGTTACTTATAATTTTCATATTTTTTTTAAAGTAATCAAATAAAACTCTCATTCCATGAACTGCACCCTTATATTTTTACCCCTCAGTTTTGTTCGCTCTCATTTTAGGATGGTATTTGATAAGGAATATATTTCATTCTGTAAAATAAAAAAATATTTGAATAACATAAATTTATTACCCGGTAGATATCAGTTTTTTTATTCTTTTTTTTTAAATGGACGTTTTGGTGTTGTTGTTGTTGTTGTTTTTAGTTGCTATGTTTATATTAAAGGAAACTTAAGAATAGTACCTGAAAATCTTCCTTGTGTAAGCTCTGATTAAATTCAATAAATGGATGAGAGCAGGACAATTAATCCCCTGGGATTAATTATCTTGCCTGTTTCAGAAAAACTAAGGTCTGTCTTTATCTGTTATATTTATTACACATGTGTCTGCGAGTGATGTTTGTTTGAAGTTGAGGCATTATTAAAGCCTAGGTATCATTGCATTGTTATCAATTCTTTGTTTTTTTTTAAATATATGAATTCATATGTTTTAATTCTTAAATGTAAAAAAAAAAATTAATAAATGACACTTTACAACCTGATCACTGCATGATTACCTAATATAAACATAGATCTGTAATTTTTTAAAAATACAATTGTATTATACTTTTTGAGCTTAAATACATGTATAGTTTGAAAAGAATCTGAAATACAAACAAACAAACAAAACAAAAAAAGAAAGAGAGATAGAAAGAAAACAGGACCCCCCCCCCCCACACACACACACAATTTAATTTTTTTTAAAAATATTTTAAGTTTTCTTTCTAAATTCCCTCTCAGATTTAAAGTAGCATTATTTGTCCCATTTTGTATTTTAACTAATTAGGAAACCTAAAATTAAGAAACAATTCTCCATGAATCAATGGGTCTCAAAAATAGTACCCTTGTGATTAATTATCATTTATCCTAAAGCTTCAACATCAGCATCAAAGAAAATGGAAAAGACATTTATTTGTCTCTGGGGATAAAGTGAATGGAGATTAAATGAAGAAAGCATTTCAGTTTATTCAAAAATCTTATTATAAAAAGGAATTTGTGAACCTGTCATTATCTTCCATATCTTCTGATGGATTATCACTAAAGATTAAGTACTTAATATTCTGAATGAAATTATCAGATGATGTTTTAAAAAAAAGCACTTGAAGACATTTACTTCATAGTAAACCTACTTGACATGTTATGATTGTGTAAAACAACTGCAAATGAAATAAATGGAAGACAACAGAAGAAATCAAATTGTGATGTGGTAAGTTTTTAAATATATCATGTTTGTTAATTTTCTTTAACTGCATTTTAATATTTACTGATGTTGAGATATTTATCTGTACATTTATGTTTATTGAGGCTCTGTGCATTTTTTTTTTTAGAAAACTAAGTAAGGAGACAAGTTATAGGCTACTTTCAAAATGGTCATACATGTAACACTAATTACAATTGATCTGACATTTCCAATAAGATATTATTCCTAAGCCTATAATTTGTACTTTGGGGAGTTCAATTAAATTAAATATTTCCTTTCAGATATGATCATTATCAACGTGTATACAGCCTGACCAGCTGGAACCAAAAGGTAGAAACTGATTTATTTAATTAATGTTCAATATTTCAGTGTTACTTTTCATGCCTCTATTGATGCAAGATGTTTTTTTTCAAACTATTTGTAATTAATGCTAAGATGATACTGGAGGAAATCTGAATCTGTGAACTTCTAACATGAAAGAAAATGGGCCGGCACCATTTGCTATTAATATGATAAAGTGTGGGATGTAATTGAGAAAATCGGTAAAAACATTGGAAGTCCTTGGTCATTCGTGCAATTTAAAAGAATCTTTGTTGGAGAAAGTTATCAAGTCCAGTGCTTTGCAGTGATAATCAAAAAAAGGTAAGAACAATATTCTTCCTGTTTACATTTTTTTAAATATTTGATTTAATTGATGCAAAGAAAATTAAAATGAAATACTACATGCATATTTTTTTTAAAACTTATATCTTTTAACAAACTCCTGTGAGGGGCTTGATTTTACATTTAGTGGATAGGTGGAAAAAAAATTTCAACTGAATTTTCAGCATAAATGTTGAATTTTCAAAATCTATTTAAGTTCAAAATTTTTATGAAATTAAAGTCATTGAACAGAATAAAATTCAGGAATGACTAGAAAAGAAATCTTGACCTTTAGGTTAGAAAAAAGTTTTGAGATGGGCCATTTATAGTCAGTTATTAGGAGTGTACAAACAATTTTGAAAGACGGTTTTATTCATTTATTATATTGCATGAATTCTTTGGACATTGTCTTTATAAAATCTACCTATAATAGTGTCTTGAACAATGAAGAGAATGATTATAGGCATTTACTCCTGCTATTCAAGCCACTTTATTAATTTAAATTGAATATATATATTTGAAACCAAATAGACATTGATTGGTGTGATGTATATTTGAAAAAAAGGGACAGGCATTTAAAAAAATGTATCAGCTATCTATTTCCTATTTAATCATATAAAGAATTAAAAGTTCTAAAAATCTTCAGAATAACTTTTGTCATGTAATAATGAAATATTTTTGTGATTTTTTTTAGCTAATATGGAAAAACAACTTGTAAAATTGACCAGCACCACCACCAGCCTGAGGAGAGCAGTATATCAAATGAGAGGATGTGTGGTTTCTATGAATGATCAGAAAAAATCATCGACAATGGAGTGGAGTTTCCTGCAAGACTCCATGCAAGAAATTCAGAACAGTTCTGTACAAATAGAGAAGGACATTAACATGGTGAGGACAATCCATAATGAGGAAATGTGTAAAATGAGAAGGAAAATTTCCTCCCTCAACAAGGAGATTTTTGACTTGAAAAATACTTTGAGCAGTTACGAGGACAAAGAACTGTCTGAACTAGACAGTTCTCTTCTGGAAACAGACAGTGAAGTTACAGAGCCAAAAAAACTGAAGGTGGAGGAGGCAGAGCCAAAAAAAACTGAAGGTGGAAGAGAAACAAAATGAAGAAATGTAATAACTGACACATACCATCCTCATTCTGACACCGTGAAAGTCTTACACTTTAATTTTTTTAATGACCACTGTTTGTGCTTTTCACCATTTAAGTATAAATTTATTCCTGGTCTTGATCAGAATATGAAAATAATTGAAAAATGATATTAAAGGATGATTATTAAAATGAAAGTTGTGAAAAATTTTTTTTGTTATTATTTCTCAGAAAAGGTAACCATGCGTTATTATGGGCCCTCTCTACTCCTCTCTATATTAAATTTTTTTTTGACATAGAAAAAATTACTGTGTGTAAAAGTTTAAATATTAAGCTTATTTATTACATTTTTCAAAATCGGGTACCTTGCATTTATTCCAATGAAAAATGTTCAGAGATGAAGTAAATTTTTATTTATTTTAGTCTAGATCAAAGGGCAGATTTCTTTAGTGTATAGAGGGCTCTTAATATATTTAACCTTGAAGTGCTCATATATAAAGGAATGAGAGAGTGATAGACAAACTACCAAATATTTGTGATACAAATTTACATGCTGTATAAAATTTGCAAGATGCCTTGAAGAAAACAAAGGCAATGAGACTACAAATCCATATAAACAGGTCCAGTTTAACGACTATTTCTACCTACGTATATATTAATAGCTACCCAAAGTAGCTATTTTTACCTTTCTGCTTTACTTGCATTTTGTGGCCAAATGCAGGAACGGCGTAACATGGTGAGCACAAAATTTCTTAGTACAGTCACACCAATGATGGATATGACAAAAATTTGGCCAAAAATATAATTACTTTATATATTATCAATTTTGCATACAAACTAATGTAAAATTGCTGATTCAGGGAGTAATCATATTTTGGCCAAAATTTTGTCGTATTCATCATTAGTGTGACAGTATCAAAAGATATGGTATTCACCATGTTGCGCCATTTGGTCTTTGTGCCACAAAATGCAGAAATTATAAAAAGTAGGTAAAAATAGCTACTTTGGGTAGCTTTAAATACCTAGGTAGTTATTAATAGCTATGTAGGTAGAAATAGTCTTTGGACTGGACCTGAAACATAAATTTCAAGTCGTACACATATAAAGAAACAAAGTGTATTTGAATATAATGTATTCTGTGTGATTAAAAGTATATTAAGTTGACATATGTTGAATTATAGAGGAAATATATTATTATAGACCAAAAAAAAAAGTTGCACATGTTGGTATTACATGTATAGTTAAATTAACTTGATGGGACAAAAATAATAGCATTTTCTGTGCAAGAAAATATAGCATTTTCTGTGCAAGAAATATCTGAAAACATTTGGAAATACTTAATGGTGAGTACCCCTTTTTAATGAGTTGCAAAATTTCTTTATTTTTCTTGCTCAAAGAATTGCTAGTAAAAATATGTTTTGGCAGAAATTGAGTTCCTCCAGTATCTTTGATATGTTAACAGGTGCATATAAAGAGAAACAACAATTAATAATATAATGTGGACAATTTCATTCCTCCTTCAGGTATAAGGAAATGTTTTATACTGAATTCATTGAATACTTATCCTATCAAGAGCTTTGATAGGACCAAGAAAGATAATTCAACTATCATTGTTTAGCAATATAAACTGATTGAAGTTATCTTTCTTGCATTCATGAAGTAATTAACAGGTCCAGCACAATACCCTGATAAAGGTAAATAGCTTTATCAAGCTATATAGCTTTATCAGGGTATTACAAACACCGGGTACCTTGATAAAGGTATTTTATGTAAAGAAAATACAAAAAAATTCATAAAAAATTAAATACTGAAAGTCGAGTTTTGAGTTTTTGCCATGAGTAAATTCACCCATGCATATACATTACTCAAACATAAAGAATTCAGTATTAAATAAAGCATGTTGAATGAGGAGATGTTCTTTTATGCTCTTTTTTTGATACCAGAGTGCTTTTCATTCACGAGTGGTCACACTGACAAAAACTCAGATCTCAACTTTCTGGTATTGTGCTGGACCTGCATAAAGCAAAGTGCAAATTGAGCAATTAACATATAGAAACTAAAACATTGCTGAAATAAACTAAAGCGTAGACCCTGCTTGATAACGAGTGTACTTATTACTAAACAGGATTCATGTTTTTGCATTTTACATTCCAACAGAAAATATACAGGACATTTGGTTTTTAGTCAGAAAATTGGTAAATCTACAGAACCATTTCATGCAAAAAAGAACTTGGCTCTTTTGATTTTTTTGTAGCTTCACATATGCCAAATTTTGAATACAATAAAGAAGCGGTACATACATTCGTTGTGCAGCATATCATTGACAAATCACAAAAGTGTTGCATGCATGAATTTTCTCACTGAATGATTTTGTAACACATTTTTCATATCAAGTATATCAATAAAGAGTGCTTCCACAAACTTTCATTTATATAAAACAAACTAAAACAAAAATAATTTTTTTTTTGAGTCTACCTCCTTCAAAAATTATTTTTTGCATTATGTTACAAGCATTTGGACTCATGCAAATGTGGAAAGGGGCATAACTCTAAAGTAAAAATGTAATATTTTTTATATTGCTTTATTAATTTAAGGCTATTTTTATCCTTTATACTATGAAATAATTCTGCTGAAAAGAAATGCAATATACCATGTGAATATCAGCCATAAGTTTTTTTTTATTCTGCTTCATGGGAATTTAAAGGTACTGTGTATAAAAGCTAAAATATCTGTTTCAGGGGTAAAGATCAAGAAGCTGGAGCCGATGTTCAGAGACAGGGAAAACTTGCTATGACAATCTGTCCAAATTAAAGGTAAAAGTATATTAAATAATTAAAAAGTCATTTATATTTTGATTTTACTGACTATCACGTTTATTATCTTTTCTTTATATTATAGAAGATGTCTGCACAACCACTTGGAGAATATTTTAAGGATCAGGAAGAACGTCGTCGGAGCCTCCATGTATTGAAAGCCAATATTCACCAAGGAGACCCAATTTTTCATGAAAATGCGGGAAAACAGTGTACATGCAATTGTTTAATCTTTCTGATATTTGCTTATACTACTCATTTGCAAAATGTTAATGCAAGATCCTTGGATAACATACTTAAAGAGGGGTCCTCTTTATACAGTCAAACTTCTAAAATGCATGGACAGGAGTACATAATGGTTAAAGAGCTTGAGGGGACATCATTATTCCAGAAGCAATATTACCAGACAACCATACTCTCTGAACACACAGGACTGTGCAGTTCAAATGAAGAATTTAAAAATGCAATAGATATTGCATTTGGCATTTCTTCATGTATATTTCTTTTATTTGGGGATGTTCACAGAGTTTCATATACCAGTGCCATATATCATGCAGGAAATAACACAATTTATGCATTTGATCCACATTCAAGAAATCAGAGAGGCCTTCCCTCACCTAATGGAGCTGCAGTCCTTCTTTGTTATAACAATTACCATTCCCTTCATCACTATTTATCTGACCTAGCCAAAGCAGTTGGTGCTAAATATTATGAGATTGTAGCAGTTAGCATTGACATTACCACTCAAAGTCATCACCGGAAATATTATTCCAAATGTGTTAAAAGTAAGCAAAGACAAAATCAAACAGAGAATGAGAAGAGTGAAATAAATGAAAAAGAGACCAGAAAAAGAAAGATGAGACAATTGTCATTAAGTGATCAAAATTATCATCTGTTGAAGAATAAAGAGGCAACAAACAAGAGAGAAAAAAGAAGAAAATTAGATGAAGATGCAATCAGAAAAGTCAGAGAAAAAGAGAAATGTAAGCAAAAGAAAAGGAGAGCGAAACTCAGTGTCTTGAAAAAGAGTTTGGTTAAACAAAAAGATACAACCTCCAAAAGACATAAAAGGCAAACAATGAGCAAAGAAGATCTTGATAGAATCAAACAAAAGGAGACGAGTTCCAGAAAAAAGATTAGGCAGGGATTGAACCAAAAAGATTCTGACCAAATCAGACAGAAAGATACAAGGTCCAGAAGAGAGAAGCGACAAGAGTTGAGTGAAGAAGTTCGCACCAACATTAGAGAGAAAGACACAAGCTCTAGAGGAGAGAGGAGACGAGACTTGAGTGAAGAAGGTCGCAGCAACATAAGACAGAAAGACACAGTTACTAGAAGAGTGAAGCGACAAGAGCTGAGTGAAGAATATCGCAACAACATTAGAGAAAAAGACACAAGCTCTAGAAAAGAAAAGCGGCAAGATTTAAGTGAAGAATTTTGCAACAAGATCAGACAGAAAGATGCAAGTTCCAGAAGAGAGAATCGGCAAAACTTAAGTGAAGAAGGTCGCAGCAACATAAGACAGAAAGAAACAAGCTTAAGAAGGGAGAAGCGGCAAGACTTAAGTGAAGAAGGTCGCAGCAACATAAGACAGAAAGAAACAAGCTTTAGAAGGGAGAAGCGGCAAGACTTAAGTGAAGAAGGTCGCAGCAACATAAGACAGAAAGAAACAAGCTTTAGAAGGGAGAAGCGGCAAGACTTAAGTGAAGAAGGTCGCAGCAACATAAGACAGAAAGAAACAAGCTTTAGAAGGGAGAAGCGGCAAGACTTAAGTGAAGAAGGTCGCAGCAACATAAGACAGAAAGAAACAAGCTTTAGAAGGGAGAAGCGGCAAGACTTAAGTGAAGAAGGTCGCAGCAACATAAGACAGAAAGAAACAAGCTTTAGAAGGGAGAAGCGGCAAGACTTAAGTGAAGAATCTTTAAACTCTCGTCGACAAAAAGATGCTGAAACAAAAAAGAATAAACGTAGAGCAGCTGCATCAGACTTTGAACTCAAATTTAGAATGTCCATTAAGGAATTTCCTGAGTTTATTTGCTGCTCTTGTCATAAAATGTGTTACAGGAGTCTTGTACAGCTTTTGTCTGAAGAAAAGTATATAAATACTGAAAGTCAGCTACTGGACAAATGTCTAACAGGAAAGCACTCACTTGATGGGAGGAGGTATATTTGTAATGGATGTCATGCAGTATTGATGAAAGACAAAATGCCAGCCACTGCATTAGCAAATAATTTAATCACAGAGGAAATCCCTGATGAATTGAGGGATTTAAGAGAGTTAGAATGCATCCTTATTTCACAAAGGATCATATTCTTTAAAATGATGAACCTTCCTAGAGGAGGACAGAAAGGCATGATTGGTTCTTTTGTAAATATTCCTGTTGATACTGAGAGTGTGTGTTCATCACTTCCTAGGACTCCTGAGGAATCTGGAATCATTCCTTTAAAACTGAAAAGGAAACTAGCCTACAAAGGACACCACTTACACCAAAACATACGTCCTGACTGTGTTATGAAGGCTCTTGTCTGGCTTATACAAAACAATCCCCTGTACAGTAACATTTGTATCACAGATGAATGGGTACAACAGTGTCAGGAGGACGAAGACGTGTGGAACAGTTTATTCACGGAAAATATAGGCAATGAAGAAGGACAGAATTGTCAAGAAAGTCTTTCCAGCACTTTACCAAATTCTCAAGATGAAGATGAAGAAGAACTGCATGAAGTTATTTCAGAAGACTCAGAATGTCCCAGAAGAAATAACGACGATATAGATGAGAATGGTTCAGACATTCAGGAGAGAGTCCGAGGAGTACAGTTTGATACTTGTTTACATCCAAGTAATTTTACACATTCAGCAGAGAAGGAATACTGTATTGCACCTGGTGAAGGAAAAAGTCCCTTGGATCCTTTTCTTGACACAAAATGTGAAGCCTTGGCCTTTCCACATTTATTTCCTACTGGGAAATCTACATTTTTTGAAGATGATAATGGAAATTCCAGAAATGTTGCACTAACTGCCAAGAAGTACTTCATACAAAGAATAATGAACACAGACAGTAGATTTGCATCTTCAATTCCATATCTGTTTTATGCTCTAAATGTCTGTGAAAAACAACAAGTACGGAATTCACTCAATATTGCATTGCGAAAAGCGAGACGAATGGACATATCTGTTGGTGAATTGAGGAATCCTGCAAGAATACATGAGATTTTTGTCAAGGACCAAGCTTTCCAGTTTCTTCAACAAGTACGAGGCTCACCATCATACTGGCAGCGTGCACAGTATGAACTTTTAGCAATGGTTCGTGCAAAGGGTGTCTTCACTTGGTTTCTTACATTGTCTTGTGCAGATCTACAGTGGCCAGAAACAATCCAAGCTATTGCTTTACAGCATGGGCACAAGTTTAGTGAAGAAGATATTCAAAGTATGTCCTATGAGGAAAAGTGCAAATGGTTGCGACAAAACCCAGTTATGGCAGCTAGACAGTTTGACCACAGATTACAGTCATTTTTTCGAGATGTTATCCAGTCAACAGCAGCTCCACTTGGCAAAGTAACACACTTTTATCAAAGAACTGAGTTTCAGCTTCGTGGATCACCCCACTGTCATGCAGTCCTATGGGTGGAAAATGCTCCAGATTTGAAAACATCTTCTGAAGATGAAATATGTAACTGGATTGACAGTTATATCACCTGTGAAATCCCCCCTCCAGATGATCCGTTACATGATGAGGTACTGAGTAAACAGCAGCACACTCATTCTGTTGCCTGCAGGAAACATGGCACTTCATGCAGATTTCATTATCCAAAACCACCAAGTGACAAAACTTTATTGTCAAATCCTGAAGCTGATGCTTCCATTATCCATTTTTCAGCTGAAGCTGCAAAAGAAGTTTTATCAAAGGTCAATGATGTCCTGACTGATGATACAGTAAAAATCTCAGATTTGTCTCTTCAACAAGTCCTGTGCATTGCTGGAGTATCAGAAGAAAATTATTACAGTGCCCTGAAATACTCGAAAGCAGGAAAATCTGTTGTTCTAAGAAGAAAACCAAGCAGTCTGAACATAAACTGTTATAATAGAGACATTCTACAAGTTTGGAAGGCAAACATGGACTTGCAGTTTGTGTGTGATCCATATGCATGCATAACTTACATAGCATCTTATGTAACCAAAGATGAACGAGAACTGTCACAGATGTTAAAAGAGGCGGCAAAAGAATTAAAGGATGCAGATATAAAGTCTAGACTGCAAAAAATTGGAAGTGTCTATCTCAGCAATCGGGAAATAAGTGCTCAAGAAGCTGCTTATAGGCTACTGAGTATACCTTTAAAGAGATGCAGTTCGAAAATGGTATGGGTACCAACAGATCTGCCCGATGAGAGAATTGGTATTTTAAAACCTCAGTCCTTGCTGGATGAACTTGACGATGATGACACCGATATATATGCCTTAGGTATTGTAGAAAAATACCAAAAAAGACCAGATAGTCTACTCCTAAACGAACTTTGTCTTTGGGAATTTGCTGCCTGGTATGGTCCTTCATCTCAGTCAAAAGACAGTGATCTTGATTGTGCGCACGACATTAATACCCTTCCAAAAGTAATCAAGCTCAAGGATGGTAGAGGCATAATGAAAAAATACCAGAAACCTGCTATTCCACGATATCATATGTTTTCTGTAAATAAGGAGAGTGAAAAATTTTATCACCAGCAACTTATGCTGTTTATTCCATGGCGAGATGAAGCAACAGACTTGAAGGATAGTGAGAACGAGTTTCCATTTCAAGCAATGTTTGAAACAAGAAGAGATGAAATACTTCAAACTAAAGCCCGCCTTGAGCATCACAGTGATCTGGTGGAAGATGCTTTGAGAAACTTTGGTGTTAATGGACCTCCTCAACATGCTTGGGATTGCCTTAATCCTGAGGCTGAGCAATCCAGAGCTGATGAAGCAAGGCTTATGCAGGAAGAAGAACTAAGGGAGGCAAATGCAGTTGAAGTTGCGAGAAGACCCATAACACTGGCTGTAACAACCAAACCTAATGCTCTCAAAGATGAGCAGCTGAGAGAGATCATCCACAGTCTTAACACAAAACAACGACAAGTGTTCACACAAATTATTAGCTGGTGTAAAGACACTATTGCTGCAAAAAATAGAGAGAAAATGCCTCCACCATTTTATCTTTTTGTTACAGGAGGTGCTGGAACTGGAAAAAGTCAAGTCATTAAAGCTATATATCACCAAGCTTCTAGAATTTTGCAGCAACCTGGTGATAATCCTGATTATCCATCAATACTCCTTACCAGCCCAACAGGAACAGCCTCTTACAATATTGGTGGAACTACCCTTCATGCAGCCCTCCACCTTCCTAAAGGAAGATATTATTCTCTGAGATCAAATCCCTCTATGTTAGCAACATTTAGACTCAGTATGTCGCAACTAAAAATTCTGGTCATTGATGAAGTATCTATGGTTGGAAGGTCCATGTTTGCTCACATTCATCGCAGATTACAGGAGGCCAAAGGAGTAGAAAACACAGGTGCTTTATTTGGAGGGGTTAGCATTCTGGCCGTAGGAGACTTTTATCAACTTCCACCAGTCCACCAACACAAGATCTTTGATTTTGAGGCACTGAACCCCAACAGTATGGATCCAGAGGAGCTTGCTGTCATTTTGGCAGGACTTTGGGAGAGAAATTTTGGTATGATAGAGCTAGATGAGATCATGCGACAAAGAGAGGACCGGATATTTGCAGAGATGCTGAATAGACTACGTACTGCTACACATACAGAAGAGGATATATGCACTCTCAAATCTCGAATAATTTCTCCCGTCAGCCCAAATTATCCTCATGATGCTCTACACATCTTTGCAACAAGAAATGATGTCGACCATCACAATACCCAAATGTTAAGCAAGCAAACAGAAGAAAAGATTGAGATTTCATCAATTAACAAGATTCCAAATGTTGTCAAAAATTTTGACATTTCACAAGTGGTTGGAGGTTTGCCATATACTCTTACATTATGTAAAAATGCTAGAATAATGCTGATTAAGAATCTTGATGTGTCTGATGGTTTAGTAAATGGAGCAACAGGCAGAATCTTGGACATAATACACAGTGAATCTTCATCATCTTTTCCCAAAGCTATTGTCATTCAGTTTGATAATAGAAAAATTGGTCGAATAGCTAGACAGTCTTCAAAAATCTCTCTACAAGGCTATGAATGTGGTGTCCCTATTCTTCCAGCTGACGTAAAACAAAATGCAGGACGGTCAGACTCATCCCCAGAAATAACAAGAATACAATTCCCAGTTGTTCTTTGTTGGGCCTGTACAATACATAAAGTGCAAGGAGCTACTTTAGACAAAGTTGTCACATCATTCAAAAAACTTCGAAGTAAAGGACAGGCATATGTCGCTGTTAGCCGTGCTACATCACTGCAAGGGCTTTTTTTACTTGACTTTAAGCCAGAATTAATAAAAGCAGATGACACGGTTTCAAAGGAAATGAAAAGGCTTGATGAACATACTTCATCCACAACTGAAGAATATCAGCAACTCTGTGGTCCATTACCTGATATTGTACGAGTGTGTTTTTTTAATGTACAGTCACTTTGGGCTACACACAGAAGAGATGTTGAAAATGACCTGTACATAAACACAGCTTCCATCTTGGCATTATCAGAAACTTGGCAGCCCAGCATTCAGTGCAGTTTGAAGGGATATGATTACAACATCAGCAGGGGAAGATCATCAGAAAATGGTGGAGGTGTTGCCTTATTTAGTAAAAATTATCCTTTAAAAGAACTGGACTTGCTGATCACAAACTGCAACATCGATGCCATAGCAGCTCAAATTCCCTTAAGTAATGACAACAGCTATATAACACTTTTACTTCTATACTGTCCACCTCGCACCACTGTCTCCCTTATATGCTGCTGCATAAAAGATTTCATTCAAAGCCATAGAGGGGAGCAAATAATCATTGGAGGAGATTTTAACATCAATCTGAACAAGACTTCCAATTCCGTTGTAAAATTCTTACAAGAAGAAGGGTTTGTTCAAGTTTCCAAAGGCCCCACACACCAAAGTGGATCCCACATAGACCATATTTGGACAAATTTGCATCCATTACCAACAACCTTTGGGATAAGGACATATTATAGTGACCATAAACAAATCTTTATTGACATTAAAAGATTCTAAATTTGCAAAAGTGTGTGTACATGGTTAATGAGTGTGTGTATATATACATGTATATATAATGTTCATAATCTAATTTGATCTTTAAATTTGTACCTTTTTTATCTTAATTCCTTATTATATTGCATCATTTAAGAAAATGTTGATCACTGATGGCAGCTGTATTTAATG
The DNA here is from genome assembly GCA_003671525.1 of Saccostrea glomerata. Classification (NCBI taxonomy): domain Eukaryota; kingdom Metazoa; phylum Mollusca; class Bivalvia; order Ostreida; family Ostreidae; genus Saccostrea; species Saccostrea glomerata. The sequence continues at coordinate 339,634 of PRKT01000212.1, read as the reverse complement.
CATATATATAAAGGTAAACATTTTAACAAGTATTACTTTTATTTTTATTTTATCCCATGTTAACTCCTTTATCCAATGCTTATGACTGACATTTGGCCAAAAAAAAATTAATCAATAGTTTCTCAGTTAAAAAAAATCGGAATTCGATCCGACAGGCAGGTTTTTTTTTTTTGAAGCAGGTTTAACAACTTTTCAACATGTTTAATAAAGGCATTTGTTCAATAAAATGAAAATATCTAATTTTTGTTCTCTGAAATTGGTTGTAAAATATATTCAACTTTATATAATGTTACTTCAAACATTTATTTAAATGTTAATTAATAAATTCTAAAAATTTTAAAGAAATGTATTGTTTTTGTAATAAAAACATCTACCTTAGCATTTATGAAAAAGGAAATGACTCGATTTTCTTTTTCAGCTCAGAAAATTAGATAATTGAATTATTTCCTTTTTCAATATGTCAATAAAAAATCAATGCGGCCATTTTTTAACTGATGCGGCAGTGCCTGAGAAACTATTGATGAATTTTTTTTGGCGTTGGCTATTTTTTTTTTTTTTTTTGATATTCCACAGTGTGACATCAAATTGGATTCTGCATTAGAGTGATGAAGTAAAATGAAGTGGTCCTATATAAAACAGTGTAAACATTGATAATGGTGTATAAACATGGGATAAATTTTAAAAATCCAACTTGTGTGTTTTATCCCCTTGCCAAAGCTCAGGGAATTAAAATACACAACGGGTTGGATAAAATTATATCCAACTACAAATCCTGTGAGAAACTATATATAGTAGTTCCTAACATTTTATGGGCAATATATTTTTCATCGTCATTGTTAACATAAAGAGGATAGTATTCAAAGATTTATTCTTCTCTATATTCATTATCATAGCGGGGCCCTTGCTGACTGGTCAGTTTTCTAGTTTTATTCACAGCTTGTCAATTGAATAATGTTTTGAAAATGATTTAAAATTATCTCAAATGATGATCCAGCATCAGTCTGTCCAGCAGAGCAGCTACAAAATATCTCTATTATAGTATATGGGCATATCAGTCAAAACAATCAACTCGTTAACCAAGTGATAAAAGTTTCAACAATATGCACATACATTACTTTTGAATTAATTTTAGAATTGTTATTTTCTTATACATTTACAAATTCACCATATCAGGAAATTTGCCATGTATACACTTGTGATACTTTCATTTTACAAATACTTACATTATTTGTCCTGCAGATTGTGAAAAGTTTGAGAAATTGATTTAATTTATGTATAAATACATCAATATTAATTTAAACAATATTTTATGCACTGATGTTACTGTGAATAGGATTGGGCAGCAGGCACAGCCTATTTTAGCCCTCTTCTTAAATACATCTATATGCTTTGCTTATTAATTGATTTTTTTGTTTACCAGTCTTCAAATTCGGGTGTTGCAGGTAAGGGTTCAACGTGATCCGCCTGTTCTTCCAATTTCTGTCGTTTCTCTGGGAGAGGGTGCTTCAGGATCGGTCTCCTGGGTGTCGTCTCCTTGGCCCATTTAAAAATGGATGGAATACTCTCTGGCTTTAGGGTCTCTCTGACTGGGGTCCATTTTAAAATCATCGGGCTTGAAATGTCTAGAGCACACAACAGTTTCTGTTGATATTTATGGGAAAATAATTTATTATTGTTTGTAGCTAACTCTAAAGTTTCACGTTACGTTACGATCTTTTTCATCTGAGGCACCCAGCATACACAACTTACGTGATTGGTCAACTCAAATATCAACATTGACACGGAAATAGTCTGTAGTACGAGCAACCAATCAGGGATAAGAAGAAAGTTCCAGTCGTGAAGCTTGCGGTTAGGAGGCGTGTACAATTTACCTTGAGTGCAGCTGTCAACTAGATCGTGACGTAACTTGAAACTTTACAGTCAGCTGCAAACGATAATATCTATATATGGCTCAACCAAATCACAGGACTTGCTTTTGAACATCACATGATTCAGAGCAGTTTTTGTGTACTGATTTTACAAAGTCTTGCATAACAGTCACTCAAATGTATGATCAGCTGATTAGAATACAAGCAGTTTTACAAGTTTAAGGTGGTACGAACAAGTTGAACACACTGAGAGCTAGACAGAGGAAACCTATAGTCCCCTAACTTTTCAACGATAGGGACAAAAAAAGATGAGGAAATAACGATCCACTGTAAACATCACATATATATTTTTTTCAAGTATATTATCCACGCATTTCTACATTTTCACATATCAATTACTTAGGTCGTCCTATTAATCTTCAGTTGTTTTATAGTGTCTTAAGGAAAATATACAGAAAGTACAGGGTCTGTTAATCATTGCATTGGCCATGGTTGTAAAGATTTTAAATACTTCAGTAATCATGTGCAATGGCGTTCGACCTTAGCGTTTGTTAATTTATATGAATGAATAATTACAGTAAAATGAGGCCCTGGATCTCGTCTGATCGCTTTCCTGATTTAAGGTCGAGTCGGAGTCTTGTGGAAGGATAATTCCTTGTGTAAACGGCCGTTACCGTGACCTACAGCCGCCATGTTCCTTAGAGCGTCTACCGACCTTAGCCTCGTTTTCGATCTACTGGCGGGGCTTATGAATATTCGTTGAGAATGGAGTATTTCGCGCGCTTTATCATCGAGAGACAGCTTTATACATCTATAAACCAGAAAAGAATCCCCAGCAAGGAGGAATAGAACTTCTGTATCACAGGATGAAAAGCCAGGTTTCCCAAATTTGGAAACCCGATGGAAACATATGGGAATCGTGACATCAGTAGTTTCCATATAGTTTCCATTTTATGGAAACCACATAGTGGTTTCCACATAGATTCCCGACATGGAAACAATCAACCTGTGGTTTCCCGTAAGTTTCCCAAGATCGGAAACCATGGAAACATACCCTGGTGGTTTCCACATAGATTCCCGACATGGAAACAATCAACCTGTGGTTTCCCAAGATAGGAAACCATGGAAACATGCCCCGGTGGTTTCCATGTAGATTCCCGATATGGAAGCAACCAACCTGTGGTTTCCCGTAAGTTTCCCAAGATAGGAAACCATGTAAACATGCCTCAGTGGTTTCCATACAGATTCCCGACATGGAAGCCACCAATGTGTAGTTTTCTCCATTTTTCCCAGGTAGTTAAACTTTGAAAGTATATCTCAATACTAACCTACCTACCTTTTATTTTACAAAAAGTTAAATATTTAATTATGTTACCATATTTTTACCAATTATAGAAATATTTCAAAAGTGTTTACATGCTGTATCAAAATAATTAACTTCAAACAGTTAAAATAACTAGATGTGTATTTCTGTGTGATTAATTTAGATGTGTATTTCTGTGTGAACGCAATTCAATTGTAAATTAATTTTATTTAACTGAATTATACGTATTTAATTTAATTTAATTTTGAATTTGATTTATCACATAAGTTTTGGAAAACTCGTACAGAATGCGTGAAGTGGAATAGAAAAAAGTAAGTGCATGCAGTTATGTAGAAATCGCTAGCTGTGCCTTTCATTATGTGTTTCACCGTCAATTTTTGGGGGAGCGTGGGGTATGTGAGCTAGCTCACTTTTTCTTTCATTTTTTTAAAACTTATCAGAATTAGGTAAATAAAATCAAGGACGTATATACCAGTTTAAATTAAAGGTGTAACGATACGATTAGAGCATGAAAAGCAGCATACCATGTAATTTGTACATGTACAATGATACGATGCAATGTTTGGTGTATCACCACAAACTGGTTTATAATTACTGGGAGTATATTGTTACATCCATAGTATATCCTTGAAGCTGAGAAAAAAATCATAAGACATTATAACTAGTAATCTATTGAATGATGTACACCATATTTTTATGGATACTTATAACTACACAAGGCCTTCATTTTCAGTTTGACCAAACAACGGAGCTTTTAAAAGAAATAAATGACAATCAACAAGAAAATACAGTGAGATCAGATTCAGAGACTTCAGAGTCCGATTCCACTGAAAACCCTAGTTTTACTGTTAATGCAAACAAATCTGTATTGGACATATCCGTATTCATGCATGATTACTGTGGAATGATAGAAACATCAACCTTATCTCATCATAAAAGCAACTGACACAAACTGATGTTCAACAGAAAGACAGAGTTTGTATTCAGACAATTGAAAGTTACCTTGACACAGATGGGAGTAATACGATCTCTTCAAAAAAATTGTGTGACAAAAGTACTAGTACAACCTTACCGTTTTTAACAGTTGAAGACTTGAAACAGGATATTTCATTTTATACTGGTCTACCAAACAAAGAGACTTCTTATTTATTATTCCAACATCTGTCAGACTATCATAAATGTACAGTTCCTGATAACGGAGGAAGACCAAAAAAAATGAGAGATATTGATGCGTTTTTAATGGTATTAATGCGTTTAAAGTTAGGACTCTTAATTCAAAATTTGGCTAAAAGATTTAATATATCTGTGTCAACCTGCAGTAAAATTTTTAATGGTTAGATTTGAAGTATGAGCATATAGACTTTTTACACATGTAGTATCTTGGCCAGAACGGAATGTTATCAAAGAAAACATGCCTGACAGTTTTAAACGAAGGTACCCAAATTGTCGTGTGATTATTGACTGCACCGAGATCTACACAGAAACCCCTCAGTCACTCTCCAACAAAGGAAGGATGTATTCAGACTACAAGTCACACATGACTTAGAAAGTGCTAATTGGAATTAGCCCTAATGGAGTGATTACACATGTCTCCGATTTATGGACTGGAAGTACATCTGACAAACAAATCACAAAGTTGTCAAAATTAATTGAAAAATATGAACCTGGGGATGCAATAATGGGTGACAAAGGATTCCTCATTGCTGACCTATGCACTCCAAATGGAATTCATCTCATTACCCCCCCTTTAAAGAAACATGGTAGGCTAACAAAATATGAAGTGGAAAAAACCAGAAGGATTGCAAATTTAAGAATCCATGTGGAACGAGCAATGGAGCGAATAAAAAACTTCAGAATTATCAAGGTGTAGTTCCAATATCACTTCATGACAAAGTGTCCAAAATAGTGTTTGTTGTGTGTGCTCTCTGTAATCTCATCCCCCCACTTATTCAGTCATTGTATAATCTTCGATGCGAATTATAAAAAGTATCTTTACCGTTTAATAAAAAGCAAAAATCTTTGTATGTCTTTACATTATTTACTTCAGTATATATGTCGATCGTGAGCAAGTAAGAAATCAAGTGTTCCAAAGATCATAGCAATGATGAGCCAGAATGGCTTCATTTATTTGCACTGCCATTTCTTATGTCAGAAAACCTTTGAAAATTCTACATTTAAAAAGATTCAGAAAACTATCAATTCATGTTGACTGCTATTAAAGTTACTATAAAAATCAAGTTTTTAAATGCATCATGTCCTTGTATCATTGCAATGATCTTTGGCCTTATGTAAAATTTATTACTATATTAAGGGGTAATATATGTACCCAGTGGCAGATCCAGGACTTTGGTAACAGGAGGGTGCAAATGCAATAGAAGGCAGGGGGTCATGGGCTGCACTGAAGCCCCCAGGGGGTCTAGGGCAAGGCGTTGGTGGTGCACGGGGGCGAATTTCCCAGAAACTGACAAATTTTACAAATAGATGTTTTCCCTTGATTTTAGGGTAAAGGCCATATCAATTTTTATTAAAAAAATATTGAAACGGGAGGGTCGCACACCAGCCCTGGATCCGCCTTTGATACTTACATCATGTATATTTAGAAAATAAGATGAAATACTCAGTTATAAATTTATTGATCAAATACTCACAAATGTTACAAAAAATGTCGTTATACAAGAGTACAATGTACATGTACAGATACCCTTAATGCACAGTTATGTCATACCTGATTAGTGACCTTAAGTGACATATGTCAGTATTATGTCTGTACTCATCAAAATTTTAATTTAAGACCCCTTTTAACTCTGTTTGAAAAAAAGCTCAGGTAACACTGCAGAACAATAAAAACAATTCAGTTTTGGAAGCATTTCATTTTCCCAAAGTTCCTCATCATATAATTTTTTTTCAAATTCGAGACCTTTATTTGTCCATATGATAAAATGACACCACTTTCTTTGACTTATGACCATTTCCCCTTGTACCTGATAATAATATGCATGATTTCTTTGATCAAAATACCGAAAGGACTGATACGAGTTGATGGTTGTCCAAGCTTAGCTAATGGGCATAGTATTACTGATGACAAAATGAAAATTCTCCAGTTTGGGAAACATACGCTATTGCTTGCAATAGCAGACTTTCTAGTCATTATGTCGTCCCGAACAAGGTTTGGGACGACATATTGCAATTGTATGCATGTTTAAATACATCCTCAGTGTATCAGTAATATGATCATTTTTCTGCTTACTGTTGTTGTTGAAACGCAGGTAACAAAATTCGATGATAATCAGCATGCACAAAATTTTGCTGGCTAACTGTGACCTCTTAGCTTCCGACGTAGGAAATATTGATCCTTAGTAGTGCCTGACGCCATGGCATAAGGAACAAGAAAAAAATGCTCAATAACAATAAAGAACAAGTATATAAAGCTCAAAAATAAAAAGATAAAATCACCCTTATACTTCATCAAAGTTAAACCTATTGTTCTTATATAAAATTTAATGATGCTTTTTCATGCGCTGCATCTAATAATTCCTTATATCATTCATACTTTAACTGAAACCTGTTCTTTTCACCTGTGTGCTGTTCTTAAGCCCGGCTTTCAGTACTTTCAGTACTTTGATTAAGCTTGTAAACATCAATAATTTTCTAAGCTGTTAAAAATAAAATTGTCTTTGAGTCATTAAAACAGGGATAATGCTTTTGCTTGTTTATATTACAATCCTTAAAAGATTCCATTGATGTGTACCTAGGAAATTCCAGTTGGATACTTAAATCCACAGTATTGCTGAGATGGGAAAGCAGTTCTAATCTTTGTTACTACACATGATGGCAATATCTTCCTGTTGTTTTTCCCCAAACGTTGCCATATCCACCTCACAAATCGTCGATATGCAAGATGCCTGTAAACACTAAGAAAAGACAAATTAATCAGAACTTACGACACTTGCACAGTTAAATTCAGCGATTTTTTTTTTTTGGTGTTCTTGTTTTTTGTTGTCCCCCGCTTGAAAAGTGGGGGATATTAATTTGGGTTTGTCCGTCCGTCCGTCTGTCCGTCTTTCTGTCTGTCTGTAACGCTTTCGTTTCCACACGATATCTCGAGAACCCTTTGAGCTTTTGCAATTGAATTTTATACCAAAAGTCCCTAAGACCTCTCTCACCCCTCTCAAAGTGTCCCACCCCGTTTGTTTTAGAAGTATTTATTGTATTACATGTCGCTATTTTTAGCACAGGGACATGAGGAGAGTTATTACGTATAAAACAGGTTCTCGGCGGACTCTATATTCTTATTTCATCTATTAGAACTGTTTAATAAAGGTTAAATTAGACACAATGCATTGTGTAAAATTTTGAAAATATATACATGTATGTGACTTCATCTTTGTATATACTAGTAGTTTAAATAAAAAGACAGGAATAGAGGGGCTTCGTGGCGTAGTGGTATGTCTCTCGCATTTCGTGCGGGAGATCCGAGTTCGAGTCCAGGACGACGTATTTCTTTTTTTTTCTGAATTTTTTTTTTTAACTAAATGATAGTATTCAGCATGTGAAATGAAAAATTTGTAAGGTGTGGCTTCTACAAACTCATAAAATCATCATCACAGAGTGATAAATATTCCATATAAAAAAGAATCTTCTATACTCATAATAAAGAATAAGCAATCAAATCTTTATATTCATATTGATATATTTTATTTGCTTCAGTATGTGTACATGTATACATTTAATAATTTTTCAACTTAAGTCAGGGGGATCCGACAACCCCCCTCCCCGAACTGCGCATGGTTTCCTTTTTCCCTAAGCGGGGGACACAAATTCTCTGAATTAGCTTGT
>PRKT01000212.1:250940-321948 GCA_003671525.1 Saccostrea glomerata | reverse complement strand
CCCCCCCCCCCCCCCCCCCACTTTCACACACACACACACCCTCACGTGTTTAGACTTCGATCTGGGGACCCTGCCAAAAAATCTTAATATGGGGACTTCGCGATCTCGTGGCAGAATTGGTATTGTTTAACTTATTTTATCCCGTAAGTATCCTGAAATAAGTAAATAAACTGAGTCTGTGAGCTAAAATGATAAATAAATGGAAGAATACTTTTGTGGCAAGTTTGGTTAAAATTGGACTAGCGAATCTTAAGAAGATGAAATGTGCAAAGTTTCTAACAACTACAACAATGACAACAACGACTGACATGGACAAATTTTGATCAGAAAAGCTCACTTAGGCCTTTGGCTCAGGTGAGCTAAAAAATCAAGGAGTTGCAATCAATCTCAGTTTATGCACAAATGAACATTTTCTCTGTTTTTTAATAAGATTGTACACTTGGTCTTTAACATTTTCTCCAAGTTCTTTTTGACAGACTTTTATTTTTTTTTTCAAAACGTTTGTAATGCCATCTTTTCCAGGGACTTTCATTATAGAAATAAAGTGTGAGAAATGTTTGGTGACTGACTTCATTTCAGATGAAGTCCATTTCTTTAGTATTTTCTGTCATTTGCAATGGGTTTCTTCCACTTCTTTGGTGGGTTTTACCTTCCGCTTCCCTAAAACGTGTTTTCAGATATAAATTTGGTTGAAAGTATGGTATAGAGAATAGTGCATGCTAATATTAATATCATATCAGCCCGAGTGCAGAAGATCTGACTGATAAAATGGTGCCTGACAGCAGATATGATATAATTATAATATGGATTTTTAATATGTAGTTTTTTATTACCATGATTTTCGAATATTAATGTCATTTACAAATGGTTCAAGCGGTTTGACATTTTTCTCTAAAATAACAAGATGTATTTGTGAAACACTTTAATTTGACTTCTAACAAACAAAGATCTGATTGATGTTTTTAATATTTACTCGAAATAAATCTTTTTTTGATACAAATGCATGCACTGTAAACAATGTAATAAGCAAAACAAGTAGCTTATCAACAATAATAAACGAAACAAATAAAGGTCAGGGGTGAACAATAGAAATGTGCGTGCATTATTGTAACATCCTCCTCCCCAAGGATACCATAAAGAAAAAAAAACAAGAATGAAAATAACAAATCATAGGCCATGTATAATGATTATTATATATCAGACTACATAAACTCGAAAAACGACTCCACATAGATTGTTGCAGCAGGAAAAAAAACAAGTTAACAAACAAAAAGGTGATAAGGTCATGATGATATCGCACTATGTATTTAAATCATCCGTTCGATTTAGATAAAATCATTCTCCCAATAGTTTGATACCAAGACAGCGTTAAATTCCGACCGTAATTGACGAAAACTGTCATACACTTTTGGAGGCTCTAGTAAAGAGCTGCATGTGTGTGCCACTGGGCATTCTGCAAGCCCAGTGACAATTACAAAGCTTACAGTGATTTTTTTCACTGACAAAAAGGTCGGATCCAGTACAAAACCACAAAAAACGACCCAATTTTTCGGACGAAAGTTCCTTGACAAAACGTTTAAGATGATTTGAGGTGTTAATTTCTTCGACGTTCAACGCTTCTGGAATGACAATATTTTCATTATGTTCTTTCCCGATGGAACGAGTTTTTGTACACTTTGTTAAGATCTGGAACCTCCATCATATTCTTCAATACTGGTTGCAGGCAATCGCAGACAAACATCGGGCCTGGATAAGTTCTTATGGGCCGTTTCTTTGATCATCTCAGATAACGTATTCTTCGTTGGCAGCTTTCGAGAATCATGGAGAACCATACCATCCAAAAGCTCTTCAAAATCAGTTTCATCAAAATCTTGCAAAGCAGACTTTAAGGTTGCGGTTTCTGTCTCGCACACATACAAATGGAAATGTTCTTGCAGAGAGGAATGGATCCTTCCATACAGACACTGTTTTATAAACGGCGGAGCAAAACGAATCGGGAAATACTTTTGTGTTTGCCATCCAAACAGCAAAATTTTTCGAACTGCGTTCCATTCCTTTTCTCGAAAATGTCAAAGACAAGGTGCTTTGGCCATAGTTTCCAAAGTGCACTGATCGTAAATCGTATTCCAAAACTCGAGACAGTATATCTCTAGTGACGCCTCCCTTATCGTCAGCAATTTCTACATTTCCGTTCGGCATGACCATTTCATATGAAATAATCGCGTTTGTAATGTCCAATCCAGTAAAGGCGTGGATCAAATTCTTTGACTGTATAACTGGAATAGTTCCGGTGTTCAAGAGATAATGATCCAAGATCGAGAAAAGGATATGTGTTGAACGCATCATATCCAGTAAAGGCGTCGATCAAATCCTTTAGGACTTATCCTCTTTGAACTTTAAATTTAAATTCTTTGACTGTAACTGGAATAGTTCCGGTGTTCAAGAGATCAGGTATTTCTCCGAGATCGAGAAAAGGTTATGTGTTGAACGCATCATCATTCATAATTGTTTCGTTGTTCCATTTGGGGTAACTTGTAATGTTGCAGTTTCAGAATTTTCGTCCATCTGATTCTTTTAATTTTCCACTGAGTCAAGATAATTATCTTCTTTCTCATTGGACACCGTCGCTTGATCTTCACGTATATTGTTTATTTTAGGAAGATCGCCATCCTCCATTATTTCACTCAGTTTTCATTGCTTTGGCAACAATGTCGTGTTCTGTGTCCCTTGTGACATAGTCCTTATTGTTTTTTTTAATTTTGATGAAAGGAAGAACCGCAACATGGGCAATTTTGTGTTTTCGTACATTTGTTAAAGAGTCACAGAATTTTCGACTATTCTCTCCGAAAAATCCCATTGATCAAAACGAATCACTGCCTAACAAGCTAATTCAAAGAATTTGTGTCCCCCGCTTAGGGAAAAAAGTAAACTAGTGCGGGGGTCGTAGGGGGGGGGGGGGGGGGGGGGGGGTCGAATCCCCTTGACTGGATTTGTAGAATTATTAAATGTATACATTTATACTGAAGCAAATAAAATATGCCATATCGATATAAAGGTTTGATTGCTATTTCTCTATTATGTGTATTGAAGATTCTTTTTATATGGAATATTTATCACACTGTAATGATGATTTTATGAGTTTGTACAAACCAGACCTCATAAATTTTTCATTTCACGTGCTGAATACTATCATTTAGTAAAAAAAAAACCTATTTCGAAAAAAAAACCAGAAGTCTCTGTCAGGACTGTAGCTCTACTTGTTTGTACTTATCAAAAACCATTGCACTATCTTATGAATCTATGTGTAGTCTACTTGTGTGCCAACTTATTTTGAAATCAAACTAAAACTGTAGAAGGAGTAGCGTTTTAAGGTATTCAATCCCTAATGGGAAAAAATTCAGGTAAATTAGAACATAAATGATATGTAAGCACTGAATACTCAGTTTATTTAGACATTTTCCCCATTTATTACTATTAGTATGTATAGTGGGATGTGTCCTAATTTATGACCTTGAGTTTTGGTGAAAGTTATCTCCCCTTATTTTAATTAATAAAAAAAATCAATTAAAAAAAAATTTAGCTGGTAAAAAAATTGTTTTCAATTGCCATTCTATTTTTAATGTTTCAATGCATCTTTCCACCGCAGGATTTATTGATTATTCAAGTTATTTGAATTTTTATTTTGAAAAAACGTTTTTCCCCATAGACTTCAATGCAATTTTTGTTAATTAACTACTGATTAATTAATGACATTTTTAAATCTTTCTCACGGGCAATCCTTTTCCACTAGAAAATGCTTTAATATAATATCAGTGTATTATGTATCTGACAGACATTTAAGGGTAGGGAATTAGGTCCCATTAGAGATGGAAGTCCTTAAAGAGATTTAACAGAAAATTCTATTTTTTGTAACCATGGTAACACAGCTCATCAAAATCAAAAACCGATGCACTATTCTATGTATTTTAGTGTAGTCTACTTGTGTGCCAAGTTATATTGAAATCAGACCCAAACTGTAGAAGGAGTAGCGTTTTAAAGGAATTACACAGAAAATTCTTTTTTTAGTAACCATGGCAACACCGTTCACCGAAATCAAAAACCGATGCACTATTCTGTGTATCTTAGTGTAGTCTACTTGTGTGCCAAGTTATATTGAAATCAGACCCAAACTGTAGAAGAAGTAGCGTTTCAAAGGAATTTCACAGAAAATTCTAATTTTAGTAACCATGGCAACACCGTTCATCGAAATCAAAACTGATGCACTATTCTATGTATCTTACTGTAGTCTACTTGTGTGCCAAGTTATATTGAAATCAGACCAAAACTGTAGCAGGAGTAGCGTTTTTTTAGGAATTTCACAGAAAATTCTATTTTTAGTAACCATGGCAACACCGTTCACCGAAATCAAAAACCGATGCACTATTCTGTGTATCTTAGTGTAGTCTACTTGTGTGCCAAGTTATATTGAAATCAGACCCAAACTGTAGAAGGAGTAGCGTTTCAAAGGAATTTCACAGAAAATTCTAATTTTAGTAACCATGGCAACACCGTTCATCGAAATTAAAAACCGATGCACTATTCTATGTATCTTAGAGTAGTCTACTTGTGTGCCAAGTAATATTGAAATCAGACTTAAATTGTAGGAGGAGTAGCGTTTTGAAAAACAGACAGACGGACAGACAGACAGACAGGCAGACGGACGGACGCCGGACGCATTACTATCGCATAAGCTCTTCTAGTCTCTGACCAGTAGAGCTAAAAACATTATGGCTCAACGGGGATGCGAACCCGGGCCCTTTCACATGTGAAGCGAGTGACATAACCACTAGACCACGTCGCCACTTTTTAATACTTGAAATTATATGCAAAGATAACGTTACATACATGTATATATTCACGTTTGATGTCAAAATTTTACACAATGCATGGTGTCTAATTTAACCTTCATTAAACAGTTCTATTAGATGTAATAAGAATATAAAGTCCACCGAGAACCTGTTTTATACGTAACCCGCCTCATGCCCCTATGCTAAAAATAGCGACATGTAATACAATAAATACTGATAAAACAAGCGGGGCGGGACACTTTGAGAGGGGTGAGAGAGGTCCTAGGGAGTTTTTGTATAAAATTACATTGCCAAAGCTCAAAATCTTCTTAAAATATCGCCTGGAAAAGATAGTGTTTCATACAGACAGAATGTATAAATATACGACCTTGAACTTTGACCTTTTGACCTTAAAATCAATAGAGGTCTTCCTTAGGCCACAGGGAGTTGTTATGTAAAATATCATTGCAAAAGCTCAAAGGGTTCTCGAGATGTCGCGTGGAAACGAAAGTGTTATAACAGACAGAATTTGCGAATTTATGACCTTGACCTTTTGACCTCAAAATCAATAGGGAACTTCTTTAGCCCATAGGAAGTTACTATGCAAAATTTCATTGCGAAAGCTCAAAGGGTTCTCGAGATATCGAGTGGAAACGAAAGCGTTACAGACAGAAAGAAAGACGGACGGACGGACGGACGGACAGACCCAAATTAATATCCCCCACTTTTCAAGCGGGGGACAAAAAGTTTTTAAAAAATCTATTTGCAATTTGCCATAAGACGGACGGACGGACAGACCCAAATTAATATCCCCCACTTTTCAAGCGGGGGACAAAAAGTTTTTAAAAAATCTATTTGCAATTTGCCATAAAAATGCTAACTTACCTATATGCCAAAGCCAATTGGGACTTGTTAAAATAGCAATGACAAGGATTCAACAAAACATTGTCTTTTAAGGACAGATGATACAAACAAATATTTTCTTTGGAGGAGACTAAGTATCATGTCACAAGTTTAGAAAAATAGAGAAGTCTTATGATTTTTTCATACGCCATTTTCGATAGCATTATCTACGATACATCAATACTAGGGTATACTCGTCGCATTCGTTACACTTGACTGCTCAATTGTCACGGGTATCGGCGTGGAATGGCGATACGTGTTCGTGCTGGTTATCTTGCATTACCTTTGTTTACATTTTATTGCAGTTACGTTCATCTGTGTTGTTTGTATACTGCACTGACTTTTGCAACTATAATTGTAACCTTATTTGGTGTCTTATTTTCCTGCATTAGACGAAATATTGCGTTGTTATTCTTGCTACCGGGGTATGTATAGCATACGTCCGTCTTCACCGGTGTCTACTGATTACACTGAACAGTGACTGGGTTTTGCCCTTTATTTAGCAGTCTGTAGAGTAGCGAGACTCGGGAACAAAAATGGCGAACAGATTCCTTTTACGAGTCATGTTCAGCTTTAATGTTGATATTAATTGATGAGAGTAGTAAAGGGTACATTATACAGTCAACATTTTTTTAAAAATTAGGTCAAGGAAGACAGAGGAAGAGAGAGAGAGAGATCTTACCCTCCACCCTCCGTCTTTTGTCGCCATGTCACAGAACACCTTGACCCAGGTCTCGTTACCAAATGGATTTATTTCATATATACCAGATTCTGTATGTTTTTTAATGAATAGGTCACTACAATGTAAATTCATGTTTAAATCTTTAAATGAAATAATGCTACACGAAATGTTAAATTTAAAATATACCCTGAGAGAGAGAGAGAGAGAGAGAGAGTTACATTTCTGGAGAATTTGCATATTTCTGCTGTTTAAATCTTCTTCGATATCAGTTATTTTCCTTCAGGATTTTAAGCATCTGATCAAAATCTTCCTCAATTTTATTTTGATTATCCTGGTTCTGCTGTCTTAAGGAATCGATCTGTCTTTTCCAAGTTTCTATTGTCTGCTCTTTACTGATGCAGTCATTTTTTTCGTCGAAATAAATTTGCTGAGAAAGTGTACATAACAAGCCGAACACGAAGAAAGCTTCCCACATTCTTGCCTGGTTTTATTTGCGTTTTGTCTTATAATTAGCTTTACTTTAAAAACAATATGTAGTTAATATACCCTTTAACGAGAAGTTGAAAAGATGCAAAAATATTTCTTTGATAACGAAACTCTGAAACAATTGAAAGCAAGTACTCCTCAGTAGCATCGGCATGAAATGTACCTTACAAACAATGACCTGTCAACGTTGACATCAACTTTTGGCTTGCAGTTGTCAAAGGAGTGGAAAGGTTGGTCTGTTTGTGTGATATTGTTCTTAAGTTACAATGCAGTCTTCTCTTGGTGTTTGTAATATCTGCAATATATTGCAGTTGTTTGTTTTGTTGATGTAACAATCTAAGTCATAAAGTGTTCTGGGAGAGTCTGAAATATTAATGCTGGATTAGAAAAGTTTTTATTGCCAACACAAGGAAAAAAAACACTGTGGTAAGAAATTATGAAATAATTGAACAATTAAATTGTGTTAAATGACCAACAGTTTAAGAAATGTAAAACAGAGAAAGAAAGTAAAGAAATTGAACAAAGTACAGGGGACCAATCCAGAGATCCACAGTGGCACAAACTGCGGCAATCAAGGATCACGGCATCCTCAGCAGGGGAAATCGCAGAGACGAACAGGTAGAAATTAAGTATTGTTCAAATTCTTATCTTAGGTACAATTACTATGAATCCCTGTCCCTTGGGACACCAATATAAGATTTACTGAACTATTTAATACTATTAATATAATATTGCTTTGTGCATGAGAAAATGTCTTAAATTAAATTTTAAGAAATCATTTAATGTTAAATTTGTTTCCCCACCTGAATTCATATCCACAATAAAAACGCTAGCTGTCTTTTGAACTAGGCACTGTTTTGACCTCTCAGAGGATGTTTTGCCAGCACATATTCCAATAATTTCTTGCCAAAGTAAGTCCTTTGTTTTCATTGGAGTAAATTGGATTTGCTGAAATGATAAATTCATATTCTGAACGCTAAGATTAAGTAGTTATATCAAGAATACGTATTGGTCACTCAAAAATTACACATGAATACTTACTGAATATGGAGTCTCTGCCGGAATGTACGAGTATGTCCTGTGAATGTCCGATAACTATAAATCACATCCTTTCAGAATGTTCAGATTTTACACCTATTCAATAAAGACTTTATGGAAATTTAAAAACATGTATGAACTTTTTACAAATGTTCATGTTTATAAAATTTTAGAATATCTGCCAGAAGTGGATAATTATAGTAAAATTTCACATACATGGCACACACACTAGAGGAGGATAAAACTTGTTTTCATGTAAAATTGACTTTTCTTCGTGTGTTTACAGTGTTGTCTACTGAGTATTTAGTTAGCTATCTGCCTGCACGAGGCAGTATAGTTAAAAACATATTTTTGTGATGCCGAATCTAGCACATGGCTGAGGTCCTTAATAAACATCGAGGGAAATTAACAGAGAAAGGCCGAACCATGTTTGAAGAACAGTGTCAAAAACTGAAGGGGAAAGTTAAAGCTTAAAACGAGTTAGAAGATGCTTTAGTTAGTTCTGGCTCGTATGAAAAGGACTTTCAACAAATAAGGCAAATAGAACGCTCAGTCAATGTGAAATTTAAAGAGTTCTGTTTGGTGTCTGAAGATGACAAGAAATGCCTTGATTCTTATAACACGGAAGAGGCTCTTAATATGTGGAAAGATTTTGATGTCTTTGTGAACAAGTGTTTCTCAATAAAATTGAAGCAAGCCTGCTTGGTTGCTGTGCCCTCGTGTCCAAGGTACTTTGGTTTCTTGGATGGAAACAAAAATCAGGGTGAAGAACTAATGTCATCTGGACCTAAACGCCATTTTCTGAATGCAGATAATCAAGAAGATTCGGACAATGACATGTGGAAAATTTTGTCAATTACAATTAAAACGTACAACCTCTTCGATTTGAATAAATACCGTGGCTTTTTTTGTTCACGACAAGGCCCGAGCCGAGACAGACGACATTTTGGAAAAACCTATCAAAGTTTAAAGGCGGAGCGTGATTGCTCAGATCTTTTCTAGAAAAGCACTGTTGACCAATCACATAGTTTAATCTTGGATGCATTGTTTAGCGAATTTAAACTACATCATTTGTATGACAGGATATTAGATTTGCAAAACACGTCTTACACGATTCTTAAATGACCGTGATGTTTTGTTTTTTTTTATTAAAGAGTTATTATTGCTGAATGTTTCAAGCCATTTTTTCCAATAACTGCAAGGTATTTTATTGAAAACACGAAACATTTCCGAGATCGACCCTGTGTAAATTCGGGCTGACGTTGTTTGCCTTTTTCTTTTTGTATACATATAGTGGTTACATTAAATCAAATACAGTTTGTTACCGGCCCCTGTGAAAATACAATAAAGAAAAAGTGGTTGGTACTTCTAAAGGACTTAAAGATATTCATCGTACTAAAGGTATGTTTGAGATATGAAAGTTTCAATAGATTTTGACGTGTAAGTAAGAAGATTTATTGTATTTTGTTTAACGCCAAGTCGACTTTATTGAAAACTTTGACACTTTAAAAATTATTATCGAAAACGTTGACATTTTGAAAAACTTTATCGAAAACTTTGACACTTTGAAAACCTTATTGAAAACTTTGACACTTAGAAAAACTTTATCAAAAACTTGGATTTACTATAGTTAACTATAGTTTTTTTGCTAGTCAGCTGCTCATACTATTCTGCATGAAACTACATAATTTCATCTTTTTGTAGGATATCCATGCATGATAGGAACCCAGACTGTTAAAACCTTGAACTTTACAACAAGTTCCAATTCGTGTCATACATGTGCCCTTGCTCTCTACTCCAATTCTTCACCACCTCCACATGAATGCAGCATCAACTGGTATAGAAGTGTCAAGGGCATGGAAAGCGATATGATAGTTTAAATGATTAAGGATGTGAATGATGTTTCATCAACCCATGTCAAAGGTATTGTTGGAGATGAAGACAGTACTACAATCTCTAGACTTCAAACACATTGACAGACACATTTATAAAAATATGATGCCACATTGACAGACACATTTATAAAAATATGATTCCCCCTTTTCAGAAACATTTATAAAAATATGATGCCAATCATGTGAAGATTTTTGAGAATAATTTGTATAATCTGTGAAAAAAAGTCATACAGCTTTAACTTTCAAAGTTATTCAGTAGATCCAGCGTTGTTCTAGCTACACCCTTGTCGGGGGAAAAGGAGAGGCTGCAAAGCTTGGAAGAGTATAAAAGCCTTAGCACATCACCCATTTGGAGATCATTCACTTTGTTCGTTTTTCCTCATAAATTCTTAAAAAATATCGATCCCTGCCTCAGGATAGACCATTTTCTGATACAAAGAATGGTGGCCTACAAGGGGAGGACAATCACTCGCTCTGAGAAAAGACGTTTCTCAATTCTTAAAGTTCATAAAAGCTATATTTTTCGAAATTATATTGGTTACGTCAATTTTTACACATTTAATTCTGTATTTCATTGTTTTTATATTTTATGAATAATTTATTTTTCATCATGTTTAAGATGTTTGAAAGTAAAAAAGAGCAAGACACAAATACAATTGTTACCAACAAAGGACACAACAGCCGAGTGTTTTACTAGAAAGATGTTCCGTCTGTTGGGGAGAGCAGGTCCCTAACAACTATGTATGTAGCAGATGCCAACAAAGACCGGCATGTTACCGCTGCACAGCCTTCCTGCTAGAGAGGAACCGCGGGTGTCCTCTCTGCAGGAAAAGATAACGGCCCGGACGTAAACCGCCTCCTCATTCCTTGTCCCTTATGAGACGTTAGTGGCAGGATCAAAACAAAACCAACGGCTGTTTTAAGAGCCACACAGATCTTCAGAAACGATGCCTTCTATACAGGGGTAATGAGAAACGTTTGTAACTAAGAAAAGATTATCATTTTTAATACAGTGGTAAAGAGAAACGTTTGTGTCTAAGAAAAGATGCCTTCTATAAACGGACAACAGGTGATCAGAAAAGCCCTATTCAGCTAGTTTGATGTTTTAAACAATGTTTTACTGAGTTCAGCAAATTGATCGAAAACAAATACATGTACTATATAACGTATAATTTCCTTTCCATAACTTGAGTTTTACCTTTGCTATACATACATTCTTTTTAATGAAACCCCGCAAGCCTGGCAGAATTTGGCCCCCTCCAACAACTCCTCCACACACTCCATACAAAACATGATGCTGAAAATATATGCTTTGAATATAGAGATGAACAGTTTGTCAGCACCACTCCTCTTAAACTGTTGTACATAGTTTCGTCAACCTATGCAGATATTTAGGACATATTCCATTATTTTATCCCAAAGAGTTTTGCCTATTATTCAAGAAAATTTCTCACCCCCCCCCCCACCACTTCAATTTAATGTTTGGATTTGTATAATGCCAAGAAATTTTGATTTCATTATTTATCTAGAAACTTCATTCCACATTTAAATGTCCTCATATGCAAGACATTTTGATGTGATTTTTGTTGTTGCAATTATTGCCCTTTTAGATCTATACTATGTATTTAAAGTGCACTGTGCCTTTCATTGTGTGTTTCACCTTGAAGTTTTGGGGGAGCGTGGGGTATGTGAGCTAGCTCACTTTTTCTTTCATTTTTCAAGATAAACTTCTATGATTTATGTATCAGATGATACACATTTATCCGATTCAAATTGTTTCACACGGTCAAAAGGGGGTTAAAACCATGCGGCTGTTGTGCTGGTAACAGGTGATTGGGATAGGGATTGTGAGGGTTGTGAAGATATGGTCGTGGCGGTTAACATTGGTGATGTTAGGTGGTTCAAATCATTAGTGTTTACGTCAAAATAAGTCAGAATTTTGTTGACAATTCTCTTTAACAAATAAACCAGGACTGCGACGGTGACTGTTACAACCCATGCAAGAAGTCCCACAACATTATTACAAATATATATTTAAAAAAAATTAACATTTTATTCAAAAATATTAAATACATCACATCATCATCATCAGTTTCATCAAAATTGGTGTTTTGTTTTATGCTATACATATAAGGGTTTTTGTTATTTAATTTAAATATATTCTGTCTTTTCTTTTCCTGCTTTATTTTTTGACATGGACATTTGTGATAGAAGATAAGAAAAACCACTATGATTACGATACAAAGTATAAATGTGATACATCCAATAATTAATGAGATGGTTACCGGTTTCAACTTCATCCAGATAGGATGTAACTGTTGTAGTTGTCTTAAGGAAATTTTGAGACCACCAATCTGTCGAGTCTGGAAACTATTAAACAAATCTAGCATCAGATTAAACAAGTGCTGAGTGTTGTATCAATCTAGCATAAGATAAATTAATGTTGGAAGGAGTTTTCTGTAGGTTTTTTGAATTAGGACTTACCCTGTACCGGTATGTATGCAGACGTTTCATCTATCAACATCTTGAGGCACAAATCACAGAAAGTGGTGATCAGATAGTGCAATGGAATAGATTGGAAAATTCAAAAATAAATGGTAAACAGAGAAAAATGTTGGCGTCAGTGAGAGAGCTTTTTCGTCATTTCATGACAGATAATGATATTGCATGTTCTTAAATTTCAGAAAAAATAAATTTGGAAATACATGTTTTAATGCAATCATATCCCTTCTAAAGCACATGGCTGGACGTCGTCATCGCATGCATCAGGTGCCCTTCTCACCATCTTCATTGTCATCATCAGCAAGATTAGGAAAGAATGGAGGCGCACAAGACGAGGACAATCCCATGCTCTGAGAAAAGAATTTCTCAATTCTAAAAGTTATATTTTTCAAAATGATATTGCTTATATAACTACATTCAAATATTTCTATAATAATCCGTTTCCTGCAGATATTAGAGAGGTTGAGATCTTAAATTTGTACGCGTACGTGTACTTGTATATATTTTGACGTACACGTACACGTTTTTTAAAATTTGTCTGTTGAGATTTTTATGACGTGTAACATGTACGTGTACACCGCGATCGGTATCTCTGTTTCAACTATTTAGAAAGGTTTTTGTCGTCAGTTTGTAAACAAAACTTGATGAAAATAAGTGCTCGTGAAAGTAAACATCCTATATAATGTATAACAATCACATTTTCACACTTAAATTGGCTAATTTTTATTATTAAAGCTACACGTTTTCACTTACGTGTAGATTCCATTCTACAAGTTTTACGAACGTGTATTAATCTTGACTCACTAAAATTGATGACGTAATACACACAGAATTTAGGTTATTCCCCTACTAGACGTACCCGTACACGTACACGTTCGAAATCTCAACCTCTCTATTCTAAAATTTTATTAACATGATCATTTGTAAAAAGTTCATACATGGTTTTCACATTTCCAAAGAGTCTACTTCGAATAGGTGTAAAATCGGAACAGTCTAAAAGTATATGATTTATAGTTATCGGGCAGTCACAGGATATACATTCCGGCTGTCACTCCCGATTCAGTAAGTATTCATTGGTAATTTTAGAGTGACAAGTACGTATTTTTGCACGAGTCTCTGTCCCTGGCTTCTTTGTCAAGCGAACTGCACGAGTCTCTGTCCCAGGCTTCTTCGTCAAGCGAACTGCACGAGTCTCTGTCCCAGGCTGCTCGTAGGACAGCACCAAGCCATCAGGAGAGCTCTCCCGAGAATTCAGACATGGAGGCAGAGACAGACCTACCTCAATTACAGAGGAGAAAAAGTCAACCAACATCGAGTAAAAAGAAGTGGTGGATACCCTACGTCAACTGAGAGTACGCATTAGTAAAATAATTATTTGTTTCGTAGAAGTTACAATTTATATACAAGAATATTCTATCAAACTTCAATAGGTATATATATAGACAGAACATATTTTTAATGTATAAATATATGCTTATGTTTATTATACGCACTAACTTTGTATTCAATTAATAGATAAAACTAAATTTAGGATTGTAGAGAAGAGTAATTCAACTGTTTGTGAAGATTCGTGATAATGTACGACAAGGGCATATGGCTGGAAGATCGGTAGAGGACCTGGGCACGTTTGTGGTCAGAAAGTATGATACCTTTGAGAATTTCCTCCTCTTTGATGACTAATAGTGACGGAACTACAGAGTAAAATGGTAGGTATTTAATGACTCAATTTATTAGTAGAAAACATTTAAGACTAGTGCTAATTGTAACGGGAACCGTTACAGATGTTCCCCAAACGCTCCCCAACTCCCTTTTGGTACCATATTCCCTGTAAGCCTTATTAAATAAGACAACATCTGTGAATTTTTGACTTGAACAAGATTTCCCAGCACGATACCAAGTATATTCAAATTTTAACTGTAAGCCTTATTAAATAAGACAACATCTGTGCATTTTTGACTTGAACAAGATTTCCCAGCACGATACCAAGTATATTCAAATTTTAACATAGCACGCGTGCGCATGTGAATGCACGTGCGTAATGATCAAATCATCTTGTCTACACTTTCTATATATTTAAATATGCTATATATAAAAGCATTTACTCCAAAAGTATTAAAAACCACTCATTCAAGTTTATTTTTAATTTCACTCGTTTCTAATGCACGCACGTGCGTGCACGTGCATGATGACCATATTTTCTTGTAGGAGACCCTTATATTTATGTTCTAAATCCCATCCTTTTTGGTTGAAAACCAAGGGAGTTATAGCCATTTCAAGTTTCAGCCAATCAGATTGCAGCACACGTTCATGCGCGTGATTTCATGAATTTTTTGCTATATCATATTGTAGGATATCATAATTCATGGCTATGTTTAAAATTTGAAAGCATTTCGTCAAAAAACTAAAGAGATATTGAGATTTTTGTTTCAGCCAATCAGAGCAAAGGTCACGTGCATGCGCATGAGTTCGTGCTTATTTGACGATAGCATCACTATCAATATATCTTTATGTAATGAGTTTCAAAGCATTTCATCAAAAAATGTAAAAGTTATGGTCATATTAATTATAACAGTCATTTCACGCACTTCACGCACCCGCACGTGCATGCGTATGCGTGCAAAATGACCTACATAACACACCTATTAATCCTCAAAAGGTTTTAACTTAGTTTTGTGAACAGTTTCTGAGAACACTTCCGGACTTTTTAAAAAAGTACCGGAGAAGAAATAAGAAGAAAAAAGAATAATAATAATAAGAAACAGAGTAAAAACAATATGTTCCCAAACTCCGTTTGGGGAACATAAATATTCTATCTCAAATTTTGATTTGTAGTATATGAAACGTTTGAGAAATTGTCATATGCCTAAAAGGAATTAAATATATTTTTGACCAAAATCTTATTTATTTTTAATGGTGTTACACAGCAATTAAACTACATTAAAAGACACTGAGAAGGTCTGTATCAGACTTTGAAAGTCAGGAAGGGAGAAAATGGCAGTTTTCGTTACTGGTAGCTTTTTTGTCTCTTGTTCGCTGAAATTTTACAAGTCTCTTCCAAGTCTAACATTTTTTTTTTCGATGCTGGGGACTGATTACTCTTTTTCTACACGCAGCTTTTTTCCCCAGGAGTACTTCCGTTTTATTAATATTTGAAAGGACCTCTGCAATTTTTTTCTGATTTATTTTAAAAAGAAATATAATTAGCATCCTCTTTAAAAGATTTTTCATATGGTTATCAATTATTCCTCCAACTCTTATCCCTGCTTTCATATTGTGACATGTCACAAAAATAAAAATTATAAAAATTGGGTAATTGTCAGGGACTAGGGGTGATTTAATATTTCTCAACAATCCAAATAATGGATCCTGGAGTCTGGTATCCTAAATCATTCATGTTTCCGTGGTGTGTCGGAAGCTCCGAACAGATGATGACAGATCTCACCCCAGGACCCCCATTTTCCTCTGTTGGACTTGAGGTACTTGGTTCGTGGCCAGTAGCTACCAGAGAGATGTGTTGTGGGTCAGTGCAGAGTAAAAGATGGGCTGTCTTGTTTACTTAACTTCACGAGCAGTCCACATTGAAGTGATTGACGACATGTCCACCTCGTGCTTTATCAACGCCCTAAGACGCTATAAAGCCTTGCGTGGACCAGTAAAGCTTTTTCGCTCGAACAGGGGAACATATTTTATTGGGGCTGTGTACGACCTTCATGAGAATGCCATCAATGTTGAAGACTTACCTGAAGTAGAACAGAGCTACCTGGTTGTTTAACGCCCCTCATGCGTCACATATGGGAGGTGTATGGGAATGAGTTGTAGGTAGTGCTCGCAGGATGTTGCTTGAAGACGGAGGCAAGGACACAGGAAGTACTAGTCACATTCATTTAGATATATCGACGACGTATTGCCAATTAATAATGATAATTTCCATTCTTTCGTAGATACGATATATCCTGATAAGCTTGAGATAAAAGATACTACAGAGTCCGACACTTCTGCTTTTTTGTTTTATGGACTTGTATTGTATACCCTTCGTTATCTCCATATTCTTCTTTCAGTGATTGGTGCGCTGTTGTCGCAATTCTTAAGTCAGTATTAGAGTTTCCATTACAAACGGCTTAGAAAGGCAGCATCATAGTTGAAGAAAACGTACTTTGCCAAGCACATAGATGGGATCTATTCTATACATTGTCTGTGCTTATTTCCAATGTTTTGCCAGAATCATATGAAATGTTTTAAAAAATTGCGATACATCTTAATCAATTAAAAGTTTTGTAATGGAAAAGATTTTTTTATCAGTAAACCATAAATAATATTTTTCATGACATCATCATAAAGATATTACTTGATTTGTAAATACATACAATACCGAAAGTATGAACGAGTACAAAGGTATTCGCAACAGATTCCACAATTCTTGACCAACCGACCTAAATATTTCTGGAACATCTCGTTAAGAAAATTCCTTCAAAGTGCCCCTTTTTGCCTGAAGCTGCAATAACATCATTTGCTAATGGAGAATTTCAGGTAACTAGTAAAGATGGGTAGAAGTCAATCCGGTAATCCGATCTCAAGTTGTTCTTGTTTAGACTGGAAAAAGTTCGATCTGCCATGAAACACATACTGGCCATTATCATTCATATAGTTGGGAACTTTTACAGGCGGAGTACTTCGAGTTTCCCCACTTTCTTCAGAAAGCCCAGTTGTCAGAGGTTCTAATTGCAGAACAGGAGGGGTGATAAGCACTGATGAGAAGACAACTGTTGTTGTAGACACAGACATGGTAGAAACAGAAAAAGCAGAAAAAACAGAGACGCGGAAACCATGAAGTACCAAAGTTAATCTGAAACTTCAATGCATTCAAGTGCAGAAAATCAAATTCAACTTTAAATTTAGTCAGAAAAGCAAATCAACGCCTAACGTCTGCTGCCAAGGAAACTTTATATATTCCACATTCACTAAAGCCTCCTCGAAAATCTTAAGTAACAACAGCAAAACATGCGTACACATCCCCGCCATCATCACCTTATTCCTTGCCATCACCTGATGCAAAAGATGCTCTTTTGTAATGTTATCACCAACACCTCCTTGGAAGAAGACAAGAAAACCTGTGATTTCATCCTCCCCTTATTCCTTGCCACCACCCGTCAGCTCTCCATCAGCTTTGCATTCATCACCAGTTGAAAGACATGGCCCGATTAAAAGATCTAGAACACTCATCGAATCTCTATCACCAAAAAGAAGTCCAAGTTTGTACAGTCACCTCTTTCGTCTCCAGCTAACATCTATTCATCTTTCAAAAACGCTGTTTCGAAACTTAGGTTTCTGGCCATACCTTTTACATAGAAATGAAAAGTTTGTCAGTGCAAACCTAAGTTTTAAGTGCGAAGAAAGATTTTATTGTACTCAAGTCATTTATGATCAAATTTAATTATTTCATTCATCAAATGTTTAATGTTTGAAAATTTTATCAAGGAAAAAAATACAGTTCATGAATGTGTTACACACCTACCCGCTAGATCCTAAAGAAAGTATTTAATGCACTGACTTTTCTTACTAAAGACTAATTTGTTACACAGTATCCTCTGGGCCTTACAGACTGCAATGAGAATAAAACTGCAGAAGTGATTAAGATGTTAGGAGAATTTCAACACAAGTATGTTCCATTCAAGAATGATGAAATTCACGAACCAGTTTTTTTGGTGGTAAGCATAAATATATCCATTATCCAAAAATATATCACATCTCAGTGGTCAGTGAAATATATAGAACTTAAACAAATACACAAACGAAGTCCGAGTAAAACTTTATTTTCAAATGTTTTACAACAGGGGAAACCCAACCTGTTAAGTTTGTGACATCATGGACATAGTTATGAATTTTTAATACTCTGTACTGCTATACTTGCAATTTTACAGGTGATAGACTGACGGATGAAAGAATTCAATCAGCCCAACAAGCAATGCTGAATGCAGAATCCCCAGCAGGGAGGCTTGAAGGCTTTATTTCTAAGATTGAGGACTTTCATAGGCTGATGAATTTTTTAGAGGTTTTTTTTTTTTTGGAAAAATATCCCAAAGTAAAAATTAAAAACAAAACATCCAAAAAAAGTATGCTTTATATAAACGCATAAAGATTACCGGTAATAAGTAAATGTTAAATAATGATAATTTTTTTATTTTAGGCCATCGCAAAGTTGACCTACAGCACAGATTCTGCCAGTGACCCAGGCACAATGTTCTACTTTAGAAACAAGTTGAATGCTAGAAATGTTAAAGGCAAAGTGCGTGATTCATACAGGGCGCATAAATACTTATATTATACTGTTCTGGATGCTCTTTTTTGCGTGATGTTTCTGGATGAATTTGACGTTGTCAGCTTTGATGACGTAATACCCCTCCCTGAAAATTTCTGTGACAAATCGGATGATGAAAAAATCGCTTGGATAAATGAAATTTGTGAGAATATACTGAGAAAACACTTCTTCAATGAATGTGATGATTTGATGGAAACATTAAGAGAAATTCTCAATGATCCTAATCATCCAGAAAACTATTGGATTTCCAATGTAAATGATGGTCGTGTACAATGCCACTTTTGTGAACGATCATATGCTATGTAGGTTCACTAAAAGTACTTGAAGAAACCAAACATAATGCGAATGTCCCACCAGTGGTCAAACCAAAAACATCGAGAGGAAGTGAAAGTGATGATGTTGAAAGCTATTGCAATGTGTTGTTCAAATTAACTTTGTTGCACAAAAACTTGGATAGTGCTGTGGATATGGCTGATGGAAACAAGAGTGTTCGATCTGCTAAATATGAACTACCTGTGTACAATTTAACTAACAAAACCAAAGGGAAAAATACTGTCTGAAGGAGAGAAAAAATGGATATTACGGTTATCAAAAATACCAATTGGAGATCATGAGTGGACCTTATTGTGGGGAGAAGAGTTCCTGGAAAATTCAACTTGGATTGTGTTTTCATCAATTGATAGAAAAGAGGTTTCGGAAAGAAAAGAAGCTTATAGGAATTTTTACAGATAGACCTATTTATAAAGTGTATGTATATTGTCGCATCCCTTTATCGCCTGAAGAAAAACAATCTCAAGAAAAAGGAGAGGTAAAGCAAGAGGAAACTACCCCTGATGACTGATAAGGGACAGAAGAAAAAGAAAATGTAATTGAATGTATGTATTTTTTCATTGTGAATAAAAATTGAAAAAAAAATCAAAATCTGTGTTATTTGTTATTGTTTTGAGAAAATCCAGTTTGACAACAGGTATAAAAAAGATGATGCAACATGTATAAAAAGATGATGCAATAGATATAAAAAAGATGATGCAACAGATATAAAAAGATGATGCAACAAGTATCAAAAAGATGATGCAATAGATATAAAAAGATGATGCAACAGATATAAAAAGATGATGCAACAAGTTTAAAAAGATGATGTAATAGATATAAAAAGATGATGCAACAGATATAAAAAGATGATGCAACAAGTATCAAAAAGATGATGCAATAGATATAAAAAGATGATGCAACAGATATAAAAAGATGATGCAACAGGTCGTAGTAGCAGCGTACCAATGTAAACACAGTGTAAACACACCCCCGTATTTAGGGGGGCTATATGTATTGAATTGACCAGGCTATCCCCACAGACCCCCCTAATCTGCACTCTCTTGACCCACCTATCCCCCACAGGGGCTGCACTCAGTTGACCCGGTCATCCAGCCTGCTTCCGGCTAGGACATTTCTGGCTAGACCACTTCCGGCTAGCCCACTTCCGTCCACTTCCGGTTAGCCCACTTCCGGTTATGACGTCACTTCCGCACTAGCTAGACGGTTTATACTACTAACATGCTTTAATTAAATAGAACAAAACGGAACTTTCGCCAAAGAAAATTAGCAAGGCAAACAATCCTTACTTCACAGGGAAAATCCAAGTTAATACAAACACATTCCAGAAAATCGTTGGTATCGACCAAAGTAAGCCTATTCGCCAAAACATGGCTGAAAAATTGCTGACTTGGCGTTAAACAAAATTAATAACTCAATCAAAGGAAGCCTGCGGAATTAAGTAAAGCAAGTGCAGGTAAAACTCCTGTAAGAAAATGTAAGAAACGTACCCAGCATAAAGTACAGGAAAACTCGACATTTTGGTCATCTCAAAGATGTCGGTAAATGCTGACAGAACATGGGATTTCCGCTGCCAAAACGATTACAAACCAAGTAAGTAAAATATTTCTTGTTTTATGATTTAGAACTCAAACAATTAAGCTTTTGACCAATTTAAAACATGCATGCAAGAAATATATGGATTCTTTGCACCGAAAAATCTTGGAAACGACATATCTCCGATTTTTAATGAAATTTGTGGAACAAAACCAGCAAATAAGGTGTGAATTTTATCCCATGTGTACCCGTTTGCCACGGAGACGGATCCGGTGAATTTGGCCATTTTCCACCATTTCTGGTCAAACATGAAAATCTTGGGCCCCCCCCCCCCTCTTGGCTATACATTATATGATGCACAAGCCTTTATGATGGGCAGCGTATATTATGGGATTGTACATTGAAATAAAATCGACCTTCTGAACTTAAAATCAATACGACCAGGTCATCTACTAGTACTATCTTATATGCATGAATCTATAAAGAATGGGGTATCCATGTTCAAAACTTCGTGAATTGCACATATATACCATTATAGACCTCAAGATAGGTTTGACTGTTACTTGCAAATTATTATCAATAACCATATTCAACCAACCTGATTTTTTATTTCATTTAATCAGATGACCTCACTAGTCGCAGAGTGACAAAATAGTGGTCAGAGTAATATGGTGGATGTGCATAGCAGGCATGGTATGTGTTTAGCAAGTCTAATGATAGATATACATGATCTAAACATGAACCCTGGATATGCGTCTTAACAGAATTGATATTGGTAAAGTTATATCTTCCCATAAGTTCTGATAGCTGAGCATAATTAGGTCCTATGGCATCCACATTAAAATCTCCAAGAATTATTGTTCTTTGATACACTTGCAATGAGCTGAGCAGATTGTTTAGATCATTTATGAAAACACTAAGAGACACAGATGGCGACCTGTACAAAAGAATTAGTATGAGCCCCTCAAATTTCATCTGTGATGTCTCAATATGTTGTCCTTCAAATACGGACTTTCTTTCACAACTGAGTTGATTGTGCCAGAAGCATGCTAGTCCATGTCGATGTTTTTCTGTGTCTTTTGGAATCATGATCAAAATCTAAGAAGTTGACCACATCAGCTTGAATGTTGGAAATATGGGTCTCTGTGTACATCAGTAAAACCAATTCATCCACAGATAGTCCCTGAACTTTATGGATTGTGCAGGCAAATGCTAATTTTAAAGGGAATTGAGTCCATGTAATTGACAGTCCAGTTCTTTTAAAAGAGGTTGAGAATTGGACATCTATTCTTAAAATGGGGACTGTATCCTTTTGATAAGTGTTTAAGTTGAGCGTTGATGTATTTCTCGCAGTCAGACCAATATTAGGTTTGTCAAACTTGATCAAAATTGCTTGAACATTTACAAGGTTTGGGAGGAAGTCTATGACCTGCCCTTGAGCTCCATTGACAAGTCCATGATGAACATCTATGTTTCGAATCACCATAACTCTTGCTCCTACACAAAGATGTAATGTTTTCACTAAACCACCTGTGTGAGTTGGATTATCAGAAACAGTACAGTTTTCTAAAGAAGCTGGTCTGCGTTCTCTTCTTGTAAGCTGAATAATTGGCTGACCAAGTTCCCTCAATCTGTCATCGTTATGTTGATCTGTTTGAAGATTTGTGGCAAATATGTGTAACGCCTTTCTATTGTAGTCTTCATCTCACGAATCAATGCATCTGTCCTGTAAAGTCTTGATGTCATCAGCTGTTTGTTCTCCTTGACGTACCCTATTCAGTAAAGCTGCAAAGTTGCTGTCATCCTTTTGCCGCATAATTTGACAGAGTTCCATCAGATGGAAATGTGACTGCCACACAGATCCAGCAATTCTCATCATGACATTGGATGATAGCTCAAATACATATTTGCCTACAGGACGTAATTGGTAAAGGTCCCCTACAGCTACTACTGTTATACCACCAAAGGGCTGAGTTGAATCTTTAATTTGCTGCAATCTTTTGTCAATGTAATTGAATGTTCCAGAACTGACCATGGATATCTCGTCGATAATCAAGATTTTCAAATATGCCATTTGTACTCTTAATTTATTACAAGTTGAATCGGACACCTTCTGGTAAGTGTCGTTCATCTTAGTTGGAAGTTGGAGAGCTGAATGAATTGTACAGCCATTTATATTAAAGGCAGCTGTTCCTGTTGGGGCTGTCTAAATAATCTTTGGTTTATCTGGTTCTGTGCCTACCTCCCTCAACTCTCGATTTGCCATGTTGAATATTGCAGATATTACATGAGACTTTCCAGTTCCAGCCCCACCTGTTATGAAGATGTGCTGAGGATCAATAACTTTAGAAATGTGACCTTTTTGCTGGTGACACCATCTCAAAAGGTACTCAAATGCACATCTCTGCTCAAAATTTAATGATTGCACTATATGATAATATTCAGTGTTTGACAAAAGTTGTGGATCCACTTCCAATACTGATTGAACATTTCCACCACAAGGTTCAGTAGAAGCTGTGAATGTTGCATTGACATTTGAATCTGGATTCACAATAGCATATGTATCATCAGATTCATAACCTTCCTCTACAAGCTGTGCCTCTACATGCTCAGTCTCAGGTGCAATCTCATCCCAGACATGAGTAGGAGGACCAAAGTCTTGAAAATGGGACATTGCTTCAGTAACAATTTCATCATTTTTCATCAGTCTTGCAAATGTGTCTTCAATTTCATTCTTTTCATACTCGTAATGTTCGCTGAAAGTGTTGAATTTACCTATTAGGTCACTCTGTTCATCAAACCAAGGCATGAAATGAAGCATGCGATTGTAGGAGTATAACTCTGGGTTTGCAGACTGAGAACACTGATGGTATCGGACCACTGCCTGTGAACAACGCTTTTTCATTTTTCCAAGACCCGCCAAGGTTATGAATTTTTCAAAGTTTTGTTCAGATTGACATGTTGTTTCATCCAGTCCTAGATCAATTTGAATGGCTTCTTCTGCCAATGTGTCTGTTAGTAGGTGGTCATTGTCAGGTTGATTATCTCTCCTGCTGTTATATGTATCATACCACATACCAAATTCGGCACATATTTTTCAAAGATTTTGGTCTTGCTGAATATCTGTCCAAGATGTTGGTAGCAAAGACATCCTCATCTTCATCATCTAAAGCATCCAACTGTTCCCTCCTCTTTAGGATTCTGATTCTGTTTTCAGGAAAACCACTAGGAAGCCATACAGTTGAGAAATTTGATTTGTACAGAGGAAGTCCCAAGATTCTATATGCTGCTTCTTTAGCAGAGACATTTCTAGCATTTGAAAATGCATATGCTACCTTCTTCATCTGTTCATTTATTCCATGATTCCTCATTTCACGGCTAACAGCTTGCAAAACTGTTCCAACTTCCCTCTCATCTTTAGTAATATAGCTAGTTATGTAAGCTATGGCTGCATGTGGACTTGATGTATAGTGAAGATCCATGTTAGCTTTCCACAGTCTAAGAATATGAGGGTTATAGTTGTTTATGCATGTTTCGGGGGGAGCACAAGGTAGAAAGATGGTTGCTGTTTTAGATGAATTTTGTAATGCATTGTAATATTTGTCACTAGTTACATTACACTTTTGAAGTATGTCATTGACACTCATTGTATCAAGCTCAGACTCATGATCTTGCAGATATTGTTTCACAGTTCCAAGTGTCTCAATAGCAGAACGCTTACAATTTTTATCACAATCTTCAAGTTCTGGTCGAGACATTAGTATCTGTTCAGACACTGGCCTTGGATATCCAAATCGACAAGCCCCTCCACGTTTTGTGCATGTTGCAGTATGTCTGTGTGTCTGTAGATCCTTCACTAACTGGCTAAGATTGTTATCATCTGATGGAAGATTTGACTGGATATAGTTATCCACAAAGTCACAAATGTTTTTGCTCGAATCACTTGGTTGAGGTGCATTTTCTATCCAAAGAACACAATGAACATGGGGAGATCCCCTTTGCTGGAATTCTATGCGATAAAAATATCTGGTCACGATGCCAAGAGGACACGCTGGAGATAGTATTACATCTGTGAATAAACACTGGACTCTGTGATAAAAGTGGCGAGCTGCTGTGGTAGGATTTGATCTTAAAAGTGTACATCTTTCTTCCCAAGTCATTTGAGCCAATTCTTCGGTACTAAGGTCCTTCCCTTGCTGTCTTGATATGGCTCTAAGTGAGTCCTCCCATTTCATGTCTGCTGCTGCCAGTGTAAGGAACCAAGTAAATATTTTAAACTGTTTGATTGCAGCTAAAAGTTCAAACATAACTTTCTGCCAGTAAGGAGGACTTCCACGAATAGGGCGAAGAAAACGATAGGCATCATCTTTGGTGATCAACGGGCGAATATAATCTGAGTTTCTAAAGAATCCTGCATTGCAAGCTTCTCCATCATGATTACTCATTGACTTCCTCAATGCTACTGAAATTGAGGCATTGATTTCTTTCCATTCAGAAACAAACTGAGCAACAAAAAGGTACTCGATATTTGATGCAAATTTGCCATTTTTTTCAAGTAGTCTCTTTTGGAAATATTTCTTTGCTGACAATTTAACTTCTCTCTCACAAGTGTAACCAAATTGTCCAGTTGGAAACAGTGTCGGGAAGCTGAGTTCTTCAAAATTTGTAAGAGAAAGAGGTTTTTTACCTTCTCCAGGAGCAATAGACATAATTCTACTTGCATCAATGGATAAATCTGAAGGCTGTATGCAAGTCTCTAATTGAACATTTTTATTGGAACAATTTCCTCATCTTCCTGTTCACTATCTGATGAAGAACCTGTGACCTCATTCTCTTCTTCCTCTTTGTTGATCTGATCTTCACACTCTGTTATATTGCCAGTCAATTCATTCCAAACTTCAATGTCATCATCTGCACAATCTTCTTCCCATGATTGATTTATGGTTACATTTTCATAAAGTTTGTTATTTGCTTTGAGCCACTGCAGAGCTTGTAAAATCCTCAGTGGTCTTACATATTGAAAAGAATAATGTCCCTTATATTCGACTTTCCTCTTTAATTTTAAAGGAATAAATCCAGCATCTGAAGGTGTACGTGGCAAACTTTGTGCAACTGTCTGCACTTCCACAGGAATATTGACTACAGCACCCTTTACAGCATTTTGTCTGCCCTTGGGCAAAGCGATAAGTTTCATAAACGGGTAACGTTGTGAGAGTAGCCTTTCCTCCAATGTTGTAAGTCCCTGAAGCTCTTCTGGAATAGATGGCAGTTTTAAATTGTTCGCATCAGACTGTGGTGGTAACTTACTTCGTTTTAAATGGTTCGAACAAGTTCTACAAAGCCATTCAGTATTTTCAGCACTTACAATTGGATATACACTGGCTCAACAAGTTTTCATTAGTTCTTTCAAATGAATTTTTCTTGAAAGCTACAACTG
Source organism: Saccostrea glomerata (assembly GCA_003671525.1). Lineage (NCBI taxonomy): Eukaryota > Metazoa > Mollusca > Bivalvia > Ostreida > Ostreidae > Saccostrea > Saccostrea glomerata. The sequence goes on along the minus strand of PRKT01000212.1, from coordinate 295,997 downwards.
ATCTTTTGTAGAGCATTCTGCTACAACAGGTACAAATGAATTCTGGATATTGTTGAATATTTTTGCAAAAGTTTTTGTAGGCTTTTTGCAGATCATATTTATCTTTTCTATATTTTTGTTTTGCTTGTGCTTGATTTCTTCTTGCTGTTTTCAAGTCCTTATCTCTACTATTCTTTCTCATTTTTTTTGTTCTTGTCTACGTTTTAATTTTGCAGCATCCGGATTGTCATTTTTGTGTTTTTGTCTGATTTTTTGTTGTTCTTGTCTGCGTTTTGATTTTGCAGCATCCGTATTGTCATTTTTGTTTTTTCTCTGACTTTTCACCAACCATTTTATCAGTGATGTTACTTTCTAAAACACGAGGACGTGTTTTCCCGGAGGCCGAAGGATATTATCACCGAGAAAAAATTAACATTTTTTAATTAATATAACTTTTTATCAATTTAAATAAATTCGGACGTTTATCTGTGAAATACTATATCTGTTTTTAATATGTGCTTATTTGTAGTAAATTGTGTCTTATTTATCTCATTCTCTTTGAAATAAGATTAGGACATTCCAATTGACACTCTGTGACTCTGTCAAAATAACTGTTGCTCGTTAGGTGTTAATGCCTCGGGATTTGTTAATCCTTACCAATGACTTTATTAGGTCACCTGAGTAAACTCAGGTGACCTATTGCTATCCGTTTTCGTCCGTCGTCGTCCGTCGTGTGTTAACATTTGAACATTTTCAGCTCCTTCTCTGCAACTGCTGAACCAATTTCAACCAAATTTGGCACAAAGCATCTATGGGTGAAGGGGAACAAAAATTGTGAATTTCATGATCCCTGCCCCCCTGGGGCCTGAGGGGTGGGGCCAAAATCATTAAAATTAATGCAATCTTTAAAAATCTTCTTCTTTACTCCTGGACATCAAGCAGTCAAACTGTTTGCATGATTGTAATCAGCATTGAGTCCTCTACCAAAACTGTGAAATTCATGGCCTTTGGGTCAGGGGTTCTAGTGCTAGGGCGGGGCTAAATAAGTATATAGTGAAAATGCATTATTTCTTTGAAAATCTTCTTCTCTGCTCCTGGGTATTAAATAAACTAACTAAGTACATCTTTATGATGAGCAAGAGTGCCTCTACCAAAATTGTGAATTTTATGGCCCTTGGGTCAGTGGTTCTAGTGCTAGGGCGGGGCTCTATTGATTATATATAGTGAAAATACATGATTTCTTTGAAAATCTTCTCTGCTCCTAGGTATTAAATAAATTAACTAAGTACGTAGTTATGATGAGCAAGAATGCCTCTTCTAAAGTTATGAATTTTATGGCCCCAGGGTCAGGGGCTCTGGTGTTAGGGCGGGGCTCTTTGTAAAATTTGTGCAATGTGTGGACCTAGGGTCAGGGGTTTATGTCACAGTGTTAGGGGCACTACTGATTTATGCTGAATATTACTGATTAGTTGGAATGCAATATTGTTCCCCTACCCTGCGTATGGGTATTCAGTAACCAACCTAAGCAACTGTTAAGTGTATTGTTATGATGATCAATGGTGCCTCTTTCAAAATTGTGAATGCCATATAGCATCTGGCTTAAAACATGAATCAAATTCAATAACTGGAAAGTTGTTGCATAATGCTCTGGTGACCTATAAGGCCCGTGGGCCTCTTGTTTGTATAATTACTCTATAACCTTTTTCATGTTCATTGTATCAAAGAAACAAATCTGTCCATCAATTAACTCAACTAGTGTCAAAAGTTCAATTATTGTTTAATCTTATTCTTACAAATATCTATGTCCATTGTGATATCTTCAGTTTGGAGGCTCGACGCTGTACCGGCCACATCCAACTCGATTAAGTCTCATTAGATATTGTTAAAATCCATGCTTGTTATTTACCATCGTCTTTAATAAATTCGGAAACCTGATTTACCAATTCTTGGACTTTATATTGGAAGACCATTAGGAATACGGCACCTTTACCCTTTACGTTTTATTACGGCCCCACAGCGCCACTACCTTGTTATACCCGCCAACATTTCTTCTTCCCCGATTACGCAAAACAACGGATTTAGTCCAAGAATTACTTTACAACTTATGACCAAAACCTAACTGGTTATAATTTCTTCAGTTGCCTCCACAGTACTGTCAATGTCTTTTTGTGTCTCTTGCTCTCCAAGAATCTCTCCATTATTAGAATACACTATTTCTTCAGTTAGCTCTATAGCACTGTCATTGTCTTCTAGTGTCTCTTGCTCTCCAAGAATAACTAAATTTTTATTTCCTGTAAGGGGAATCCAAGTACATAATTACTATTTCCAATTTATCTTAAATGTAGCAATTCTAATAATTACACATAGAGTCATTGAAGCACAGTTTATATTGCTTTCTACCTTTTTTTAACAGCTGAGAAGTTGGCACGCGTACAGTCTTTGGTGGATCATGTTAAAGAGACGTTCATGGAATTATACTAGCCACACAGGGAAATAGCTGTAGATGAGAAAATGGTATCCTCAAAGCATAAGTTCTCTGGTATTCGCCAGTTTATTAAAGACAAGCCTATTCGATTTGGTATAAAGCTTTGGGTTGTAGCTTGTAACATGTCTGAGTATATATTCGACTTTTTTGTTTATCTTGGTAAAAAGAACACCATTTTTACTGAACGTGCAAAAGGTCGTGGATATAATGTAACACTTAGATTATGTGAGTCCTTTTTTGATCAAAAGTATAAGCTTTTTACTGATTGTTTTTATACATCTTTACCTCTTGGGAAAGAATTGATTGCAAGGAAACTTTACCTTGTTTGGCTACTGAAATCAAACAGTTTATCTGTACCTGACGAACTTAGAGATGTTAAAATTTTGGAAAGAGTAGCAACGCGTGGTGACATTAGATGGCAGAGAGTTGATGAATTTGTATTTGTTCAGTGGCAAGATTGTAAGGTTGTCACTTTTATGTCGCCTTTACATCAGGATTCTGTTTTTTTCATTTACTAGTTATCATGGTTGTGAATTCATATATTCTTTTCAAGAATTTACAAAATCACACGAAAGTCAGATTACAAAGTGTTCTTCAGGGTTTGGACAACTTGAATTCCGTGAATCACTTGCTTTGTCACTGATGGGTTTTAATGAAAAGTCTGTATCAAAAGAAAGTGTTAATCAATGTATACCTGAATTTTAAGAGAAAAGGAAAGATTGTATATTTTGTAATGCCGAGGCAATACTTTTAAAGAAGAAGTCTCCTAGTTATAAGACACTTGTATTTTGTCCATCATGCCACGTTCCTCTTTATTTATCAAGTGACAGAAATTGTTTTAAGAAATGGCATAGTAAAGGAGAAGATGTTCGAAAGAGTGCAGATTTGTCATGTTAAAAGAGAAATCTATGAAATTATTCTGTACATGTATTCTTTAAAGGACATACCATATTTCTCTCAAGTGAATTCAAATATATGTACATTATATAAATGTAACCGTCATGAGATATAATGATGATGCCGTGCATAAAAGTTTCTCAACAATTATGCTCAATTCTTGATTATCAATTATATGAAATGTACATTTAGGTGTAATTTCCATACATTTGTTGATGACATGCTAGTAATAGTGCTATTTCTCAAAATTTTTATGAATTTTTTATCAAATTTGGAAATTTTGTAAAATGAGTATGAAATTCATTATTGAAAACCACATTTCATTTTAATACCTTTTTAGATAAGTAGAGTATCAGTTAGTTTATCTAACTGTTTATAATGGAAGAAGTGAAACATAACAGTGTCACATGGATAGTACCTAAGTAGTTTTGTATATATTTCTGGGTGGAAAAATGGAAGGAAAAGTTAGAAAAGAACAAAATTCTGAAGCACAATTATTGCACTTGATGACATTTGACCTTTATTGTCTCAAAAATATTAATAATAATTATTGCTTTTAATGCTTAAAACGTTAGAAAAATGTGTATAGGAATATCTTTTGATTAATTTGGTAATTATGCTAATTATTATGTTTTGTTATTATATTGACATTGTGCTGGATGGAAGCAGAAATGTAAAATTAATTTAAAATTGTATTATGGGCAATGTTACTTAGCAACCAGAAATATTCATTTATCAATTAAATTGATAATTATGATAATGGTGTTTTAGATGTATCTTAGTAGGCTCAAGGTAAAAAAATAAGAATCTCTTCTATATCCTTTATCTTATTTTTACTGAACAATCTCACGGAATGCAAAAAAAAATGTGTCAAGAATGAGTGAAAAGAAACGTATATAACCGAAAAGTAAAAAAAAAACTTGTAATTGCTTAGCAACCAATTAAAGGCCATTTAACACAAATTTAAACTTAAATGGTGCAGGGATTTTGCAGTTAAGCGCAAGCCTTTTAGAAAGTGTTCTCAGAATTTTCTATTTTAGCATCCATTGTGTAAACTTTTAGCAAGAATTTTGAAAACTGTTGGAAAAGTTGATGAAATTATTGCGCTAATTTGACCTTTGACCTAAAAATAGATCTAATGAGGTCCCTTGTAATTCTACGACCTCACATCTAATTTTAATATGTGCTTGGATGCATAAATGTGTATAGAATGAGTAAAAAATGAAGATTTCAGCCCGAAAATTATAAAATTCTGCGTTGCTTAGCAACCGCTTTTAAATAGTTATATGCAGAATTGAAGAAAAAGTTTATGTGTTTCATGTAGTACAGTATAATGCTCTGTTGTGGGTATATCCCAAATTTCTTATTTCAACAAACATCATAGTTAATATCTAGCTTGAAGATTAAAAGGTATTAAAAAAATTCCAGTGGAACCTATCTGATATCTATGATATTTTCAAATAAATTATGAAATACCTCTTGAAAAAAATTAATGACGTTGGATCTAATAGTGATGGGATTAAGATCTGAATTAAAAAAAAACAACTTAAATGAAGGTTTTTACTGATACCTGATTTTGTCGACTTTGAGATGGGCGCGGATCAAATAGCGCTCTATTATTTTCATCATTGTGAACGGCTTGAAGATTCTCCATCAGCAAATCACAATGTTGTAAGTAACACGGGCGTACGTTTCGGAGATAGATGATTGATGATATAATCTATTGAACACAACATACATAGTCTCCGATCGATTTTCTAACAATAAAAATTATGTTTTTATATTTGCGCATGCAGTGGAAAAAACAAACTAAACGAAGTTTGATGTAAAGATTATATTTATATGCTTGTTTATACATAGAGTTTATACATTTAAAGAAAACTTTGATTTTCGTGAACGATATACATGCACATTCTATCTTTTTTTTAAACTAGAACTGCCCAAACGGGACAAAATACCCCCGCTGGGTTTTTCAGAAGTAAGTTTTTCCATGATAAATATATGTATTAAACACTAATTAAGAAATTTTTCTTCCAGTGACCTTGAACTTCCCCAAATAAGCTTGGGTCAAAGTTATGACGAACCCTTGGGTCATGGGCAATCTTTGTGTGAAATGAAAACCTACCAAGTTTATCAATTAGTTTATCAATAAGAAAGATCTGGACCGGACACGAATAAAGAAATTTTTCTTCCAGTGACCTTGAAGTTCCCCAAATGACATTGGATCAAGGTCATGACACACCCTTGGATCATTAGCAATCTTTGTGTGAAATGAGAACCTACCAAGTTTATCCATAAGAAAGATATGGACCGAGCACGAATTAAAAAAAAAAAATTCTTTCAGTGACCTTGAACTTCCTCAAATGAGCTTGGGTCAAGGTCATGACACACCCTTGGGTCATGGGCAATCTTTGAGTGGAATGAGAACCTACCAAATTTATGCATAAGAAAGATATGAACAGGACACGAAACGAAATTTTTTCTTCCAGTGACCTTGAACTTCCCCTAATGACCTTGTATCAAGGTCATGACACACCCTTAGGTCATGGGCAATCTTTGATTGAAATGAGAACCTACCAAGTTTATCCATAAGAAAGATATAGACCGGACACGAATTGAGAAATTTTTCTTCCAGTGACCTTGAACTTCCCCATATGACCTTGGGTCAAGGTCATGACACGTCCTTGGGTCATGGGCAATCTTAGTGTGGAGTATTGGATACTAATGTCCCTTTGTAAAAAAGATATGGACCGAACACGATTGCACAGACAGACAGACGGACAAGGTGATTCCTATATAACACCCCCCCAAACTTTGTTTGCGGGGGGTATACGTATAACGAGTCTTCCTCTCCACAACGAGTCTTTCTTTTCATAAGTGTAAGAGATCACTGTTTTAACTCATCTAAAACCGATTTTCCTCTATGTCATAGCACTCTGTAACTGGAGCTTAGGTAACTTGAATTTACACATTTCTGAGGTTTTAAGTAGTTCTGGTAATAATCTCCTTTTTCTTAAGCCGTACGTCCTTCTGAAGTTCACAAAGCCAGAAAATTACACGGACACAAATTGCACTCTGCGCCTTCTGAAATAGTCCTCCATAAAGTTATTCAATATCTCCATCTGCTGCACATTGGCATTCATCGCATCCTTCAGTGATCTTAAAGTTCGCAGCTCCTCTTGTAGGAGGTAAATTGGATGTGATGATCTCTGCATCATTTTTCTTTTTAGCTTGTTACGTCTTCTAGAATACCTTAAAAGTGTCTTTTTTTGTAAATATTGATTTATGATGAAAGCGAATTTAACATTTAATGAAAATAAATATCGATGTATGATGAAATGAGGAAAAATACGGCTTAATGCTCACCTTAATTCTGTCAAAATTGAGTCCTCCACACCGCTGAATGTCCCCTGGCTTCCTTATGTCGGGTACTTGATACAGGTAGCTGTCTCCGTGGCTGAAGAGTCCGTGAAAGCAGCAGCCGGCCCGGGTGATATTTGGAAAAATGCTTGGTAGACATCTTTTTAGGGGCACCATTTGGAACCGAGTTCCCTCGTTTCACAGTGGGAGTTGCCTCAGTAACTGTAGGTGTAAGATATTTTTGGAACAGCACGCTTTCGTCCTCTAAGTCTTGGAAGTCGAGGCTAGGAAAGAGTTGTGGCTGAGAGTTACTGAAAATTGAAACAATATAAAAAATTGCATAAATTTTCGTTACTACATGTATTTTATTCAGCAGAATTATAGTTGAAGTTTCTGCAATTTATTTCACTGGTGAAGATAGTCTACATTCTGTACTGATTTTGTTTCATGACACTTTTCTTAACAATACGTACATGATATATACTTTCATGCTTATTGAATTATGCATACTTATTTATGATAAAAATGATTATATACATTGTATACATATATATTTCTATATTGCCTATAAAATTCAAGATTTTAACTTCTTCTCATTAAGTTCCTTTTGTAAGTCATTCCAAAACATTTGCAATTCCGGAAAGTTCTTTTAGGAATCTTTCTGTTTTATTTGCTGTTGTGTGTGCTTTTGAATTCCCGTAGTTGGTCTTTTATAGGTTTTCGTAACATTTCCCTCAGAATAGGATTTTTATTTCTCCCCTCAATTTTCCTTTCGGCACTCCTAATTAAAATATAGAAAATAAAATAAATTTTTTTGGGTAGTTCAATCTGCCAATGCCAGAATCAAGTTTCTCGCAAACGTCTTACCAACAAACCAAGTCCCGTACATCAGAGATCACATCTGTATTGTCTGTGCCATTGCAAACAAGTACTTATTTCGTGAACATCAGCGAAGTCCAATTTGTGTCCCAACTAAAATTGTAATATTTTACTTTTATTATGCACGTAATTGAAGTAATTTATCTAAGATTGAAGATCCTTTTTAAAAGAAAAGTGAGATTGCAATTTTTGTGCATAAGACCAATGTTTACAGATCAACATATGCTGGGGAAAACTTAGATAATTTTTTTTTCAAAAAATTGTATTATAGATTAACAAACAGTTGGATTAACACCAGAAAATAAAACTCTGGATTCCAGGTATTGATGAAAGCGCGCTGCTGCCAGTTCAAGAAAAGGGCAAAAACAAAGACGACGGAGACTGCAGAGAAAACAGACCAAGACAAAAAAAAACTTCCAGAGCTGAAATTCGTGAAGGAAGAACTTATGTTAACAACATATGTATGTTTGTAATATATGTTGAAAATTAAAATCTTATTATTTGTAAGTGTAAGAGGTAGAAATATTATGTTTAAAATTTTATTAATTGATTATATAAAAAAATAAAGTGTTGGATTTTTTGGGATTTGAACCGGCTGCCTTTTGCTCCGCGCTTAGGAATGTTACCACTGGACCTTGGTTTTTTTACATTGTACCATATTACATAATATTGGAAATTGAATTAGATTTAGAATTTTGGTATTTACTGAAATGGTTTATTTTTATTATTTTGTTATTATTTTAAGTTCTTGGTAAAAGTATTGTCATATTTTGGAAAAAGTTCAGCTTGGAAATAATTGTGAATATTTTTGGTGATGTCACGTGGGACACTCTGTTGCATGCTGGTCATTTCTTGTGCTTTCCTAGCCATTGTTGGCGGAAAATTATGAGAGTGAATGTAAGTAAAATTTTGTGAAAATTTGTCATTCATAATTGCAACTAGCATTGTGTATGTAACAAATAAGTATGCAAATATTATAAGCATGCATGAAGAAGTATTTTAAACTCTATTTAAGATATTTTTAATTTGTAAATAGTCTCTCTATTGAAGTCAGTGTTCATTGTTTACATGAGAGATTGAATACTCATGAGGTTAAAATATTGCAAGTTTTTCTTGATCATATGTGTATTTTTATCCTTGAATAGATGCATTAATGAACCAGATGATAATAATCGCCACATATGCTGTAAACGCCACATACATGTATGCCCCTTACTTAGGTAATGTGTTAGTTTATTATGTATGAAGGCTGTGTGTATGAATTTTTCTGATATAATTTTTTATGGGATGAATGATATAAAGAGTAATAAATTGAGATAAAATCATTATAAATAAGTATGTGAAGTTATTTCAAAGGTTTGTAAACATAAGATTTTTATACTGAGAGTAATGTACAGAAATTATTATTATTATTATATCATTGTAGGAACATTGTCAACTGATTTACTTTCTTCATAAATGGAATAAAGGACATTGAACACAATCACCGTGTTACATAAGGTATACTCCATACCCTCTAACGAATATGACCTGGTAAAAACGTCTTTTTTTCTGTCAATCTTCTAACCTTCCCCTTTCATACTTTGGAAACCGTTTTGCTAAAGAAAGATCAATAATTTAACCAAATTTAAAATTTAAACCAAATTTCAGACACTGATGCATTCTGATGATAGCTATCCATTGCAAATCTTTCCAGTCGTCATTTATATTTCGTGTTAGCATTCTATCCCCTCTTGTGAACCATATCCGTCGTTATAAACGTCGGTTTTACACAGTGCTACTAATTGGCAATCTATACGAATAATTTGTCTCTTGCATTGTGTGCTTTCCGATTATTTCCTATAGCCTGCTTGTACTATAGAAGAAGTTTACGTCGACCGCGATACTCCCCGGGCAGTTGCTCTCCTTTGCTGTAATCCGTACTTTTAAGATTGTAACTGGATTTACGAACGATCTGGATACAGTGCAGGGAAATAATTTTGTTACAGGATCAATGCTGATTTTGATGCTACCTTTGCTTGCTGATTTTGATGCTTCCTTTGCTTGCTGGATTTGATGCTAGTTATCCTTATCCTGATCCTGGTTTGATCCTTATCCTGATGCTGGTTTGATCTTTATCCTGATGCTGGTTTGAAACTAGGTCAATGCTACCGGAAGTAGGATTATCCTGCCGGAAGTGGATAATTCAAAAACAGCATCGCTATTTTAAGCCATTTAAAATAATTTTAGGGGTAATTTTTTATTTATTATTTGTATTAAATGACTTTCCTTTATCTGTTTATGGGATCAACCTTTTCCCGAACCTTAACACCTCTGATGAACATGAGGACGGGAAGTATAATTGTCGTGTCATCTGATGTTGCCTTCTCAAGGAAAAGGGAGGATATATTTTAAGTGCCATCAGAGGCAGTAATTACCACACACTTTAACCATCAAATTAAGAGAGGGACCGTAGTGAGTACCTGTCTACAATTTGTAAATCTTTTTTTATAAATGTTGTAACTGGAAACCCTACAAAACACATAACCAATTACAAAAACATTTTAAAATATAATAAACCATGAGGAAAAAGCAGTCCCAAAGCATACATATAAAATCTGCTCTAAACAGCTCTTATATATTGGAATGGAATAGTTGGTGAACCCTAAATGAGCATGATTTCACTTGAGTTTTATATTTCCTGTCTCTATTTTTTTTGAGAAGAAGTTTTTCCTATAGTATATATTCCTACGTAAAACTACAGGCCATATAGGCCCCACCCAACCCTCTGGGGTAATGATTTGAAAAAAAACTTCAATCTACACTACCTGAGGATGATACCATATGAGTTTCATCTTTTTAGGCCCAGTAGTTAAGAATTTTTTTTAGAATTTCTTATAAATGATAAGAGTTTTTTAAAATTATCATAAAAATGCTGATAGAGTCCACAAAGCAGGGCTTTCCCTGCACTCACTCAAGTTGTTTCGAAACCCTGCCTGTTTTTCCCAATTTCTTCAGAAAGGGAAGTTTCCCAAAAACATAGATTTATCCCTGTGATATGCTAAAATAAGATTTTTCAAACTCTATTTACGCTGGGTGCAAAGTATTTCAAAAACACATTTTGTTTGCAGCTTAAGAACTTACCAGAGGATGACAAAGGAGTCCTGATGAAAAAATGGGTTGAGGAGGTCCGAAATTTTTTGGCCCCTCCAGTGATAACCCCTGCTGAGGCACTTGAAAAGGAGGACGGGAAGCGTGTGTCAATTTGTGGAGTCATTAAGGAAGTAAGTAATCTCACCAATTGTTCACAGCAAATCAAATTTTCTGTCAAAGAAAATATACGTCACATTTATTTAGTAAGCAAACTTCTTTGAGAAGAAAAAATTGTATTGAAAATTATTATTCTTTGCAAATATTGCTTTTTCTCTCTCTAAGTATACTGAAAGGTAAACTTTTGAGGTGAATTAAATTTATTTTCGTTGATATTTTTCAGTTTTCTTATCTAAAATTTAGAACCATCTTTCAAAAAGATATATCAAAAATCCTATTTGATTTTGTTTAATAATACATGAGTTATTAAAGCTCATATGACCATGATGACGATACCCCACAAAAGTCCAATTAAAATCTCTCATTACCATAAATGTCTCTCCCGTACATCTGTCATGACCCTTATTTCTCCTTTGCATGGAGTTCATCAGATTATTTTTCTTTCAAACATTAAGCATGGGTAATCTCACCAGAAAATTAGTCATACAATGCACACATGCGACAGTGAGAAAAACACAACAAATTGCAGAATTGTTTTATTTCATTTTTTTTCATGTGAATGTAATGATTATAATAGTCTACAGTAATTAAGGTTTTTTTGGAAGTAGGGTTGCGATTTAAGAGATAACCCCCTCATAACATGACTGTTTCACATTAATCTTTCAGTTTTCATAGCCCTGTGGTTCTAAATACGATTTTTAAAGATTTTTCCTGTATATTTCTATGTTAAACTATGATTCCCTATTGTGACCCCACAATAACCCCCGAGGTCATGAAATAAACAATGAAGCTTTTACATTACCAAAGGATGGATATGGAAATAACGAACAGTATTCAATCTCAACGTCAATTAAACAAATATACAAAATAAGAGCAGAGCAAACACGGACCTCCGAAACATCAGAGGTGGGATCAGGTGCCATGGAGGAGTGAGCATCCCCTGCCGACCGATCACACCCGCCGTGTGCTCGTTGTTATAATCAGGAAATAACGGGAAAAATCCGTGGTCAATTCAGTGTATAAATAATGGACTAACAATTGGTATGAAAAACGTCAGTCAGCATTTCATTCAATGATAAATTGTATTTGCTGACAAGGTCATTGTATCGACCATAGAATTTACGAAATGATGACTTTAAACAAGACTGCTTCCACATAAGTTTCAGCTTTACTTGCCCTGTGGTCTGAAGAAAAATTAAAAAAAAATGTTCCTATGTATTTCAAATTAAAATTTATATACCTTACTGTAACCCTACAATACACACGTAGGTCATGAACAATTTAGAATCTACACTACACTAGGATGCTTTCACATAAGTGTCAGCTTTTTTAGCTCATTAGTTCTTGAAGAATTTTTATTATTATTTTTTCTAGTCCATTTCAATATAAAATTGTATACTCTATTGTGACCACATCTTACCCTAGTACGGGGGTTATGATTTAGAAAATTTAAACTCTGCATTCCCCAGAATACTTTCATGTAAGTTTCAGACCTTGACTAAACTTACCTTTATTTATACATAGATATTCGAATTCCAGGCTTTATCTCAATATAACAAAAACAAAACAAAAGCCCCATCACTCACCAGATCAACTTGGATGATGCACTTCTTTAGCAGATTTCCCCTCTTGCTATACCTATCGTGCCCTTTACACTTACCCCTTACAGGATTTAAATGTTTTAGAATCTACACCTTGATGCTTCCACATAAGGTTAAGCTTTCCTGGTCCCGTGGTTCTTTAGAAGATTTTTTCTAATGACCTCACCCTATTTTTGTCTTTTCTTGATCATTTCCCAGAGCAGAGATGTCTGAGAGCGTCAGGCCGGCTTAAGTTTGATATGGACTGTGCTTTACAGGTGTACTGTGTGAATACAAGTGTTCCCACCCTTACAAGTGATGAGACACAAGGACTTATGTAAATTTTTTTTGTATTTACATGTGATTTATATATGTATATACACATCGTAACTTATTTTGTTGACGTCTATTGAATATCTAAAAATAAATTAAATATGCAAATATACATCTGTTGTTGACATTATTTTCTTGGGTTTACTAGCATACAAGAAAGTAAGTGAAGGCATTACAAGAAAGTAAGTGAAGGCATGTACAGGTTTCAAATTTTCTATTCGTACAAGTTAGTAGATCTTTCATTCTGTTATTCTTCATGTCAAGAAGTATTCGGTTGAGTACAATATATACATGAACCTAAAGAAAATTGAAAGAATTTGAGAATATTTTATAAGCTTCGTAATATTTGTTTTCAAATCCTTTGACGTTCGTTATGTGAAATATATGGTGCCTTCAAGAAACATATAAATATATATTAATAGCTTCGTAATATTTGTGTTCAATTCTTGGGGCGTTCATTATACACATGTATGTTAAATCTGGTGCACTCAACAAACATACACATGTAATTTGGGGCGCTAGTGAATCATTACCCATATCGATATTTTGTTGACACCGAAATGTAAATAAAAACATGCATTAAAAGCAAACACGTTTTCTTTTACAAGTTTATAAGCCTTGGGGCGCTCGTGAAATAGGTTTGAGGCGCTCGTGATTTAAATTTGGGGCGCTCATATTTGTCTTTAGGCGCCGGTAAAAAAAAGGGGCATTCGTGCATGTAGCGTTCTGGTTTGGGGGCGCAGTGACTAGCACCCGTTTTGTGATGGTCCTGAAGGTACTGGACACCAATTGCCATGCTACCTCCGATCACATGGTAAACGTCACAGCACCTGTCGTGACAGCGGGGTGCCGAACTAGCACGTTTTAAATAATGCCGTTGCCATTTTGGATTTTATGTACTTTTTATTATGTATCAAAATAATATAGATTATTGAAATGAATATGAGATAATCTCATTTAATTGTGTGGATAGCATTAAACATAAGACACAACTTGGTACAAGTTATCTAGTTCATGGGAAAGTCAGCATCGGGATGAGTTAACAATTATAGCAACTTTCTCTCCCTCTTCAACATCTCAGCCATTTGGTCATTAGTAAAAGTTACAAACAAAAATCCAGTTCAATCCTAACCATCATGCCACCAAAAATAAAGAGGGATATCAGAGGGGAGATGGTGTCGCCATCTAGGGGCAGAGAACACAAAAAGCCTCGTAATGATCCCAGGCAGCAAAGGTCTGGAGCCAGGAATGATCATCCTTCCCACCATGCCGAACCAGACACTGCAGGGAGTGATGCTTCACCTGACAGTGTCTTGGGGGAATTCACACCACCAATCATTGGCAATGTTGATTCAGATTTCTCCCTTGATGTAAATCTTTCTGATTTCACTCCTGTTCCACAACTTCGCTGTTTCGATAATGTAGGTCAACACATTGCTTTGACGTAAGAACAAAAATTTGGGATGGACTGTTTATTGAATTAGGTCTGCTGTTAAAACCAGCCAAAGAGATTAATGATAGTTTGGGAGGACAAGGGGAAATTAAAATTAGAGATGGGAAATTTTGAATTGTCCGGTCAAAGGTTGGTTCATATTTGACAATCGAAAAATGGACAAATGCTTTTATGATTTACATGAGTTTATGTTAGAGAAATATCGCACTAGGGCCCAAGAGTTTTTGAAATACATGAGAGATAGCAGACTAGCCGCCTCTAGATCATAGGGCTGGTTCAAATACGATGAACAATTTCGGCTACGCAAAGCTAGCAATCCCGGTTATAAGTCAAGAATTTTGGCTACTGTATGTGACCAACCAAAGTTCAAATTCTTTTGGCAGTCAGAATCACTTCAACAATGCTAAAGAAAATTAGATGAGAGCAGCACATCCGCTGCTACCCAGTATTGCTATCATTTCAATCAGGGTAAAAAGTGCAATTTCTTCCCCAGATGCAGATTCAAGCACGTTTGTAGGAGGTGCGGAGGAAAGCACCCGGCCACAACCTGTTCCAACAAGGCAGCTGTATAACCCGGGCAGGACCCAGATAAAAAATTTTGACATACACAAAATTACTATAGTATTCTGATCATAAATTTTTAAGGGAGGGTTTTCAACATGGTTTTAAATTACATTATTTTGGCCCTAGATCACCAAGGTTTTCTAAGTGTCTTACAAGTTTAGACAAACAATATCCAGTTGCAGAGCAAAAGATTTACAAAGAAGTCTCATTGGGGAGGGTTGCGGGTCCTTTCATAGAACCACCTTTTGTAACTTTACAAGTTTCTCCTTTAGGTCTTGTACCTAAAATAGACGGTGACTACCGCCTCATTCACCATTTATCATATCCAGAATCTGCTTCAATAAATGATTTCATTGACCCAGAACAGAGCTCGGTAACCTATTCAACCATAGATGATGCTGCCGCCATTATTGCAAAATTAGGTCGGGGGGCATTTCTGGCAAAGCCGGACATTAAATCAGCATTTAGGTTGCTACCAGTGTACAGCACTGATTTCGACTTGTTAGGTTTTTTACAAGATGCTACCTTTCGGTTGCAAAATAAGTTGTGCAATTTGGGACAGATTTGCTTGCTTTCTGCATTGGCTTATACAGGATTGCTCAAAAAATGCCTCAATCCTGCATTATCTAGATGACTTTCTTTTCTGTGGCAAAGAACTTCCCATTTGCAAAAATACGTCGGACACTTTTCTTTATCTGTGCAACGATCTGGGGGTGCCTATTGAAAAAGACCAAGCAATATATCCAACGCAGGTTCTTACGTTCTTGGGCATTGATCATGAGGTTACAGTTGGTAAAAATCGATGAAATCAAACAAAAGATTCTCGACATTATCGCACTTAAGAACGTTACTCTTAAGCAACTTCAGTCTTGATTGGGTTTTGTTAAATTTTGCATGTAGAGTTATACCTCCAGGTAGGGCTTTTTGTCGACGTTTGATTGATGCAACATGTTTAAACAAACCTCATCACCATACCCGCGTAACGTTAGAAATGAAAGCAGACCTCAAAGTCTTGCTTGACTTCCTCCAATCATTCAATTTGACTTGATCAACTTAACACAAAAAAAACTGACTTCAATAAAAAAATCTAATTTAACACTTTTTAAACATGCATCAATACTCACTCTTGTTGTAAAATACAACAACTGTGGAGCTTTCATTCTTATACACCAGCTCCATTCCTTTCCTTTTATCGCTGACCCCACTCAACGATATACTTATAATGAAGAAATAATATTCGTTCTTTGACGGAAGGTCCATGCATATTCTTAACAGTGGTTGCCAGTCAGGCTTAATTAAAGTTTTAAATATTAATCTTGGTCATCACGATCATATCTACTGAATGAGAAGAGACAAGGTATTCATATCAAACATGTATTTCTATTTACCTGTGAGAATGGCATTGGTTTTTTGTTTTTTTTTGTTTTTTTTGTTTTTTTACACATGACCTAAAAGTTTGACGTACTTGTACAAAAATTAAATTGGTATAAATTCATCATTCTGAAAGATAAAAGTTACCGTATTCATATTATAATGCATGTATATTATTACCTGTCATAAGACCTTTCAAATAAATCATGACTTTTGACTCTGTGACCTTTGACCTTGAAGCTTAACCTACTTTTCAAAAATGTTGCATTTGCTTATAATTTTTGATTGAGAAGAGATATATGACTCTCATATTTGACATGCACATCAATTACTCATAAGAATTGAGATGTTTCTCAGCATGCGATGCTTTTTTTTACCCTTTGACATTGATGTTTTACATAATTTTAAAGGACTTCAGGGCTTTTTGCATAAAGAAAGTTCCACGCCACAGCAAGATACGCCCGCAGAAAATTACAATTACAACGTATCTTAAGGTCATACGCAACGTAGTTTGAACTTTTTGGGGTTCTTCCCTGGAGATGAAGAGTTCCACTAAAAGAAGGACCCATGTGCAATACTTATAATGTCTATAAATGAATTTGTACACCTCTTCTAAAACAATTTTTGATGAATTAAAATCTGGAATTCATGTTTTAATATTTTTTATACAGTTTTATTTGAATAATCCAAAAATTTTCAAAACTCGATATCTTTTCAAAACCTCTGGTAAGGCATGCTGATTTTTTTGTCTATGAACATGTAATTATATTATATAAGTTTAACTTTGGAATATCTTTGAAATCTATCAATCGGTAAGGTACGTTGCGTATGTCCTTAAGTGCAGGAAATCATTTCAATCTCGATTTTAAGATTTCAATGATTTTTACACATCTTAAAAAATTTGTTTATCCATCTCCTGTGGTGTATGCATTAATTATAACAAATATTGCATCATTCATAGATTTCTATACTGGTTGTAGTAGACCTTGCCAAATGCCTATCATATCAAACACTATCAAATTAGTCTTCACAACTTAATTTATACCTAATTAATTTTGAAAATGAAAGACTGGTTATCAAGTATAAACTGACCAACAGTTCTTCTGCCTAACTCCCAAAGGATACAGATAAGACCATTCTATGAAGAAATGAAAGAGCCATGCAACTAGCCTTCCTACATTGAACACATTAATTAATCTTTAACTGGATGCTTTTCTACTCATTACTCCCAAAAGATTGTTGGATCTCCACTATCTACCATAAAACATTTTCAAAACTTATAAAACATCAATGATTTTTTTTTTAGATATAATGTCACACAGTTTTCAATATGGAATTCATATGGACATGCTGATTTCACCCCCACCCACATAAAATTAGTTTTTAAGTTCATAATACTATGTAATATCAAAATAGTTTAATAGGCAATATCAAATTAGTTTTCATTACTTGTCATAAAATTCATTTTAAAACTTGGGCTAGCCAACAAGTTATTTTTAATTCAACAGGCTTACCCATTTGGCCCAATACTCAAGGAATATAGATAGCACCGATGCTGTTAAAGGCAGCTACTCTTCACACTAAACTCATTAATTACTCTCTCTAATTTGACGATGCTTTTACAGCTACTCCTCACTAAAAAAAACTCATTAATTTCTCTCTCTAATTTGACATGCAATTTTCTGTTATCGAAATTCTTCTTCACCAGTGCTTGAAAATTACGTACACTCATGGGAGTGGTGGAATTTCTCTTAACATACATAATATTTGTTATAGATTGCTGTCAAGTATATGCTAAAAAATGTATTTTCTTGATTTAACATTTTTCTAATAAGGATAGTGCAAAAGTTTTAGATTTTTTGAATGTGTAAATGAATAGAAAAAGACATTTAAAAAAAAATTCACTTAAATTAAAGGTCAGAGTGAAAATGAAATAGGTCACGACACACCTTCTACCTTAAAATGACCAAATTTAATGATTCTAAGTCTACTAGTTTTCTAGTTATGGACCAGACAGGGTTTTTCCATATTTGGCTATAATTTTTTAATTATAGGTCAGAGCGACCTACTTCTTGTGCGCAACACACCTTCTACCCAATATGTATTAGCTGACAAAGTTTGATAACTCTAAACCTTATAGTATTAAAGTTATGAGCCGATATGAGAAAAGCTAACAGACAGACACAAACCCTATAACATATTATTATATAGTCTATCTATAGTCCCTATATAATCTATGCAAACGCAAACAGTTCATAACACTAAATATTCACTGGATTTTAGGCCGTATTCACCGGAGGGTCAATTCGCATGCAACAGCATTGTGACGTCACAATCAAAATATCAAACAACGTTGTAAACAATGGATGCAACGGCCGCAGCGAGCTACGTATCTGTGCAGGAAAACGATTATTCAAACCTTTTTCAGGATCATTTTTTAACATCTGAACGTCTTACACATAGCCAAAGTCGGAAAGGAAAACACAGAGGTTACAAACAGTAATCTGGAGATTTTTTTATTTTCAACAATGGAAGATCGCAAATGAAAATGGTGTCGTCATACAGCCTTGAATGTCTTATCTATACAAATCCCGACTATATAATAAAACAATTATGGACTCTTTTAGTGTTGAATATGGTTTGTTATTCACCAGAAAAATATTCATATTGACCGAGGCGAATTTCTACGTCCAAGGGGCATAACTCTAACAAAAAGGATGCGATCATATTCAAAACAGAACTTAGCCTAGATATTTATCTAATATACCTGTATGCTAAATTTCATTTCAATATGTGCAACCTCTGCAAAGAAAATGAACGGAAACTGCAAATAAGTGGAAATTTTCTAAGTCCAAGGGGCATCACTCTTATAAAAATGGTGCGACCGTACCCACAAGAGAACTTTACCTACATATTCAGCTCATAAATCTGTATACTAAATTTCATTTTAATATGTGCCACCTCTGCAAAGAAAATGAACGGAAACTGCAAATAAGTGGAATTTTTCTAAGTCCAAGGGGCATAACTCTTACAAAAATGGTGCGATCATACCCAAAACAAAACTTGACCTGTATATTTACTTGATAAACCTGTATAACAAATTTCATTTCAGTATGTGCAACGGTTGTGAAGAAAATTAACGGAAACTAAATGGACCAACAGACCGACCGACGAACAGCAGCAAAGCAATACGCCCTCCCTTCTTTGAAGGGAGACATAAAAAGTTTTACCCCAATTTTCAAGCTTAGCCCTCTAGCCCTTCTGGTTCCAACACCTAAGGCATAAGCGGTTGAGAATGTCAACTATTAATGCAATGATTTATAGCACTAAGCATTACAATGCAATACTTGAAGATTTATTTGTCTACTCTCTTATTAAGCAGGTCTTATCATTAGTTGCTTCAATTTAAGCATGTAAGTCTTAAGGCCAACTTTTTATCTATGTTAAGCATCCACAAACAAATTGTTTTAGTTAAATATTTGTGAAATTAAAGAAAAACACACATTAATGTTGAAATGTCACAAATGTAAAACTTTAAAACAGGTTGTTCTCTTTTCGGATCAGCATCTCTCTTTTCTAGAATGGTGGAGTGCAGTTATACCATTTTTTTTTTCAACATGTCCATTAACTAAATAATAGTTTAAGTAAACAGTTACAGTACCCGCATCGTTATTCTTTACAGGATACACGATACGATAGGATACACGCACGATACGATAGGATACACGCACGATACGATAGGATACACGCACGATAGGACAGGATACACGCACGATAGGATACACGCAAAACACGATAAACGCAAAACACGATACACGCAAAACACGATAAACGCAAAACACGATAGACCTGATAAACGATCTTCACGATAGGATAAACGCAAAACCTGATAGGATTGTTTCAGAATGCGGAACGTTTTCTGACAAGACGAAAAGATTATTTTGTTTCGTTACTACAATATTCTAACTAAAGTACTTGCAAAGCTTCAAATCTAAATTATAAAGTACGTTTAATTACTATGATAAAAAAAATTGCGATCACTGGTAATTTTACAAAAGTTATGTGCCGTTTCTCACGGGTACTACTATAATTCAATGAAACTCTATAAATTTATAGATTTATCATTTATGGAAAAAATATACATTTGTACCTAATAAATTTATCTACAAATACTAAATTATTTCACGGAAGAAATTTACGCAATAAATTAAATATTTGAATTTAATGTATAAATCTTACAATCTGCGGGATATCCAAAAATCGCAATTAAATATTAAAATCTTAGGGAAAAAATACATGTAGAAGACCGGCCGAAAGACAGGTCCAAAGAAATCAGCTTTAAAGAACTATATAGTTCAATAAAATTTATTTCCTGAGTAGAAATCCAAATAATTGTTAATATAATAGCGCTCTGCATTAATACATTAAACTAGCTGTGTCAACAGAATATGAATCTGCTACAACTGCACATGTACATGTACGTTTACGCTAAGCTCTAACTTATGTTCATCTACTTAAAACCTCGTATTAATTAACAAACATTGAATGACTTTTTTTCTTTACAATAGAAAACACAAAAATTTAGAAACAAATATTAAAAGGGTGAAATGCGACTTTTCCGACTAAATAATTATAAATTATTGCTACTAAACTGTTTCTAATGAATTATTAAACCCTGGAAATTATTTTAGACTTACCCGGTAATCTCATGTGCAGTGTAAGCTGTTCAAAGTCATCATGTTTTTTCATGTTTATTATTTTTAGAATTAATGTAAAACTTCTATTCTATAGTAACTGCCATGCATGGTGTGATAAATTGGGTATAGCATTTTCATGCATTACATTTTATAATTTTGATATAATTCTTTTTTAGATTTAGACATATTAAGAAATTTATCTAATTAGATAGTGATCATGATAAAAATAAATTAAAAAAATTGTAATTATACGGAGAAAATCTGTATAAAAGTTATCTGGATCAATGTCTTAAATCCTTCATTATTATCATTTTTTTAAATGAAGATTTTAAATAATTGTGCATACGTGTACATGCAGATCAGAGGCGAAAACACATTCCTAATATTACCTGACGGTTGATCGGGAGAAAAATTAATGAATATTGTATTTTAAAAAGATACATATAAATCCTCTGCTAATTATTATTAAAATTTTCCGTGACTTACCGAAAATAATCCTATAGTGACTCAATTCCATGAATAAAAAAAAACAAGGAATCGATTATTTCATTTTCAAAAATTAATTTTGATTCTCTGCTTGTCTGTGATATGATTATTTTCTTAACTTAATCTATTACTAATTGTTTAATTTATTAATTATATTATTTAAATATTTATTCTTTTCCTTCCACGCTTTAATAGTTCTTTTAATGATGAAAAACAAAGGAATTATACTATCCTTTCTTTTTCTTGGTAAAAATAATCTTATTTTAGTTAACAAAACGAAAAAGAAACTCGGAATACCTCGGTAGCTTCTTCCTGTAGTAAAGATAAAAAGCGAGGGTTTCCGAATATACACGATAAACGCAAAACACGATACACGATAGAACCTGATAAACGATCTACACGATAAACGCAAAACACGATAAACGGAAAACACGATAGAAAACGCAAAACACGATACACGGAAAACACGATACGATAGGATACACACACGATACGATAGGATACACGCACGATACGATAGGATACACGCACGATAGGACACGATAGATTTGTAAAGATTAACGATGCGGGTACTGTAATAACAATGAAAGAAAGTTTCTAAAATGACTGAGAAATTTTACAACTGGACATAAAATGTGCCTTTTCCCTGTGGGTTTGTGTGTCTATTCAGCTAAGAAAGATAGCTTTTCAAATTTGGGGTGGATGCTACACAAATACAAAATATTGGAATGGCCTAAATAAAACAAAATAATGATATTTTAATTCAATTATTTGACGAGTCGACAACATCAATTTCCATGCGTTTGTGGCAATAGTTCTTAAATCAAGAAGACAAGAACTGATCCATCAGTAATTCCCTTGGTCGCCATATTTGACGAACGAAAATTTTCAATATATGCCTACACCAAGTACTTACTTTAAATCTCTTTGATCAGGCTCGAGCAGGAAGTTGGAATTAATAACAATCTTATCTCTAAGGATCTTTGAAGACTTTCTTGAAATCTTTCCAAAAGCGATGTCAGATTGCTGTCTATAAAGTGTAACCTGCAAGTCTTTGTCTACTGCAGCTGCAAACACTGGAAATGACAATGACGTCACATTCGGGCAAGGGTAAAACTAGACTTCCCGACGCCCGACTATCTACAGCCCCGGAACGATATGCACATAGTGCGAGACGAAGTGAGATTACATAAATGTTAAATATGATAAAAAAAATTGATCAATATAAATTGGAAAGATATTTTTTTCTCAAAAAAAGGGATTTAATTTAAATATATATAATGCCCAAATGATTTTAAAGCCAGGGGTTTGTAATCATATATATAGCATGTTAAGGTATTCAATGTATAACGAAGGGATTTTGACTGATTTTAAATAATTTTAAACTAGTTAAAAGCACACAGCTAGAAAACAATAAAAGTGATATAAACCAAATTCACAAGACTTATAACATGTAAGGAGACGGTCATTTTCCACATTTACAGTTTTTAAAGAGTTATCTGCCCTTGATGAAGAGAAGAAAATTTTTGATTTCACAAAATTTCTGCGGTAAATATTTTTTTTTATTTTATATTTTAATAAAGAGGGAGTTTATGCATATTTTCACCAAGAGATTTTTTTGAAATTCAAATTACTTTTTACAATATCTTATAAAAACATGCACTGCCCATAGACTTCAATGTAAAATTCAAAGTGATATTAATTGGACAATAATCAAAATTTTGTAAATTCCTTTGGTGGAGCATTTTCATTTAATATCTTCAAATTGCTACCATGATTAAAAATATTGGACCGTTCATTTATTAGGTACAAAATATGGTCGTTATACATTGAATACCTTAATGAAGACAATAGTCAATTGTCACATTTGTTACTTCAGTATATAAAGTGTCACCCCTTGGGTAAAATATTTTTTTTTGATATGGTCAAAAACAGTAAAGGGAAAGACACCCCCCGTCGTTTTTGTGTTAATCCTGTTATTTTAAAATCACACTTTAAATTGTATTTTATAAAATTACTTTGGTATAAATAATTTATTTCTTTCACATATTTTTATAACGTATTTAATTTAAAAAGTATATATATCTTTCCCAATTTATCTTTTTAAGTTATTGTTAACAGTACCGTCATTTAAACGCATTCACTAAAATTCACAATGTTTAATGGAAAAGATTGTTTTAATAAAAAAAAAAACTCTCCACTAGGCCCTAAATATCCAATTGTCAAAGGTTATGAGAGAAAAACTGCATATTATGACCATTTAATTTATGAAATTCACATTCATATCGCTTACAGATAATTATATATAATTAAGGTATTTAATATTATTTTTACATAATTATTATGTTATAAAGCTTGACACTAAAATGTATCATTTCTTCATCTTTTTTTATTATTATTTTTCCGTAATCTTTTCATCTCCAAACATTCGGATGGCCTCAGCTGACTACATCTTATAAAATTCACAATTTTTCGGTACTTTCCAACAAGCGGATAAACCACGAGGTTGTTTAGCCTGGTTCCCTGTCCCTATTTTGCTTCGTACACTCCGCGTCACTGTAAGGATGAGCCAGTGGACCAGGTTAGAGGTTGTTTCACCGACCTCCGACGGAAGGACCCGAATGGTTTTCCCGCCGCACGTGCAGCGTCAGATTAATTCCCGCGCTCAGATCAGTGAAACGAATGATGGCCAGAAATATGCTGAGAACAAAAGTCTACATTTTGACAGAAAAGATTAAGCGGAAAAACGACCGTGGGTCTTTTGTAATCACCATGGTCTATGTAGACCTTGAGAAATCCGTCAAACAAATTACATTACCACAGCTGAAGCACTTTAAAAACAGCCTTCAAAAGGGAAAATATTATTTGTGCTCTAATGTAGCAGCCATCGGCGAAACTGTCCGCCTTACAGAATCCTCAAAGGTAAGAACATTCTACAATTTATTCCAAGATAGAAATGCCTATAATTTTACTTATCATTTATGCTACCAACAGTTCAGGGCCCCAATATCTTGGTCTTTTATTTCTTGTGAAAGACAGAAAGAGGGATGAGAAGGGAAGAGGTATTTATTACTCTTACAGTTTACAGTTGACATACACTAAAGTCGCCAATATTACAGGTCACGTCTATTAAATTTCATTTTAAAGAGCTGTAGATCTCTTGAAAGATTGTGACTTGGATCGTGGTTTTTACAGCTGAAAGTATTATCATTTATCTGCCAAAGATAACAAAGTTTGATTGCAGAAAAACACAATTATCATTGAATGAAGAAATTTAAAATCACCTACGTTTTCTATGCATTGTTTTTCCTGCACCGAGTATCCGATAACAACCGAGTTGCCGATAACGCGTTGAGCAGTGTGGTTTCTGAGTATTAAATAAAATAATTGAGCGCATGGTTATGATGAGCAAGAGTGCCTTTTCCAAAATTGTAAATTTTATAGTCCCAGGGTCTGGGGGTGTTGGGACGGGGCTCTATAGATTATTTAGTGAAAATGCATTTATTCTTTGAAAATCTTCTTCTCTGCTTCTGGGTTTTAAATAAATTAGTTAAAGCAATATGAGCTGCATTTTTGAGAATTTTATTTTGCTAGTAAAATGTGTTATTATGATTAATCTGTATGTAACTTAAACCATTATGATCAATAAGACCAAAATAAAGTTTAAAAATGTTTCAGAAGCAATACTTTTGTACAACCGAATATACCGTATAATATAAGGAATCATTATTGTACAGGACGACAATAATTCAAATTTGCTTCAATCAAAGCTAATAAAAAGTTCTTCCTGGCATGGCAAATATGAACAAAAGATGTTTACAAACGTTCTATTTTCCTGTCATTGAAATAGTTAATAACAAATTTGAAATATTTTTTTCCGATGTCAAACATGCAGCTCATATTGCTTTAAGTACATGGTTATAATGAGAATGAGTGCCTCTTCCAGATTTGTGAATTTTTATGGCCCCAGTGTCAGGGATTCTGATGTAAGGGCGAGGCTCTATAAATTATATAGTGAAAATGCATTTATTCTTTGAAAATCCTTTCTTTGCTTCTGGGTTTTAAATAAATTAGCTAAGAACATAGTTAAAATGAGAAAGAGTGTTTCTTCAAGATTTGTGAATTTTATGGCCCCAGGGTCAGGGGTTCTGGTGTTAGGGTGAGGCTCTATAGATTATATAGTCAAAATGCATTTATTCTCTGAAAATCTTTTTCTCTGCTTCTGAGTATTAAATAAAATAGATAAGTACACTGTAATGATGAAAAAGAGTGCCTCTTCCAGATTTGTGAATTTTATGGACCTAGGGTCAGGGGTTCTTGTGTAAAGGCGAGCTCTATTGATTATATAGTGAAAATGCATTTTTTCTTTGAAAATCTCGTCTGCTTCTGAGTATTAAATAAACTAATTAAGCACATTGTTATGATAAGCAAATGTTCCTTTTCAAAAATTGTGACTTTTATTGCCCCAGAATCAGGGGTTCAGATGTTAAGGCTCTTTTGATTATTCAGTAAAAAAACATTAATTCTTAGAAAATATTTTCCTTTGCTTTTGGGTTTATGTTAATGATCCAAGTATATATATTAATGATGAAGGAAGGTGCATCTAGCAAAATGATTATTTTTTATGCCCCCCCCCCCTCCTGGGTCAAGGGTTGGTGGGTGGGAGTTACATGGTCTGAAAACAAATTAATGCTTTGAAATGCCCAAATTTTGCAAGTACACTAAAGTTAATGCAAGCTATATATTATATAAAAAGGAAGAGTTTCACTATTGTAGTTTTCACACAATAAAACTATAGTCACCCCCTTTAAATACTTCTAGATAACAACCCTAATCTTCTTTATTTGTGTCGCTACAAGACATTTTATTATAACCCCCACAAACAAAGTTTGTCCGTGTGTCTGTGCAATGGTGTCCGGTCCATATTTTTCTTAGAGGGACATTACAATCTACTACTCCACACTAAGATTGCTCATGACCCAAGGGTGTGTCATGACCTTGACCCAAGGTCATTTGGGCAAGGTCAAGGTCACTGGATAAACTTGGTAAATTCTCATTTCACACAAAGATTGCCCATGAAACCCTATTTTGTGTCATGACCTTGACCCAAGATCATTTGGGGAAGTTCAAAGTCACCGGAAGAAAAATTTCATAATTCGTGTCTGATCCATATCTTTCTTATGGATAAACATGGTAGGTTCTCATTTCACACAAAGATTGCCCATGACCCAATTGTGTGTCATGACCTTGAACCAAGGTCATTTGGGGAAGTTCAAGATCACTGTTAGAAAAATTTCATAATTTGTGTTTGATACATATCTATTGTGGAAAATATTACTTCTGAAAAATCCAGCGGGGGGTATTTTGTCCAGTTTGGAAGTTCTTGTTGTATCATAATTGATTTAGACAAGTAGATCGAAATATCTGAGTACCTTAACAAAGCACCTGCTCTACTAAATATTGCTGAAATCCGAACAAAATTGACATGTTTTAAGGTTTTTGAAACATCTCCATTCGAAATGAACCAATCTGTCATTGACACATACCTCAACCCACCACAAGAAACAGTCGAGGAAATTCTCCAATCACCACAAAAAAGAATGGTTTCAGTCAGAGGTATTTTACGAAAAGTAAGCATAAATTTATTTCTTTCTTTTATATAAAGCTCAAGTGAACTTTTCTGATCACATTTGTCCGTTGTCTGTCCGTCTGTATACTTTTTAGCTCACCTGAGCCGAAGGCTCAAGTGAGCTATTCTGATCACATTTTGTTTGGCGTCCTTCTGTCCGTCTGTCTGTAAACTTTTAACATTTTAGACTTCTTCTCAAGAACCGCAGGGTAATTCAAAAACAGCATCGCTATTTTAAGCCATTTAAAATAATTTTAGGGGTAATTTTTTATTTATTATTTGTATTAAATGACTTTCCTTTATCTGTTTATGCGTCGTTTACCTGTCGGCGGGAGGCATACACGAATTCGTTTGTGTTTACTTTAACTCGATACTTATTTATAAGTCAAAACTAACTTGTCCTTATAATACTCGTATTCGAGAGCTAAGATACTTGACATCACAAGTCTTCATAATGTATAGCTTGAGAAGCTGAAGTCATTTTTCGATTCATCTCTTTTATTAAGAAACAGAAAGCAGCCTTTAAAAATATAAACAAAATTATGTAGCGCTGCACCAAGCATCTTTCATAATTTCAGTTTCCATTAATAAATGATTTAATACTTGTTCCTCATATCTTGAAAATAGACGCCGAAATTCTTAGTCTACAGTTTATTTACACAGCCATCACAAACAGAAACATTCAAGAAAAATAACTAAAAAAAAAAAAATCAAGTAAAACAATCATTTGTTTAAATCCAAGGACTCCATTGGAAATAAGCAATTTTGCTTTCATGGGTTATACTTAGGTGTATTAATTAATGTCATGATATCACGATGATTATAATGCATATATTTTTATTCAACTTAAAATTTATACATGTCATAAATTGCTTTATATTTTAAACATTCGGAAAAGGACACCTGTATTTAGAAGTTTATATTTTTGAAATTTTATTACTGTGATTAGGTTTTTCATTTTATGCATTACTGTATACAGGGTTATTTTCGCCCCGTGTTATTTTCGCCCTTTTGCACTTGCGAAATATTTTGCTCCGTTTTAAATTCGCCCAGTCTAAGTTTTGTTTTAGAAATTATGCTGTGTTATTTCAATTCGCACCGTTTTAAATTCGCCCAATCAGGAAGAGGGCGAAAGGGGCGAAAATAAACCGGGGGCGAAAATTTCCCTGTATACAGTATTTATATTTGTACCACCCTGTACCATACATTGATTTTTACCTGAATTAATCTACTACTACTACTACTGACATACGCATAGTTAATAATGCAAGTAAGTAAGTAACTTTATGAAACATTAACCGTTCTATACTACAACTAAAATTCTATCGCGCTACATATACTTCAGGTCCCCTCCTGAGGATAAGGAACTCGTTATAAGATCCTTAAGATCATGAGTCAATACACAGGTCATAACGGTCAGCAGGGGATGACATAAGAGGGGCGATTAATATACAGATAAGATTTATAGCATAAATTTATATAATTTGTGAACAATTTTTAATGAAGAGTGATATTAAAAGAAAAGATATTCTAAATCGTTACAACAATCCGCTGCTTTAAGATTTGATTCCGTTCAAATACAATGTAAAATAGTGCGTATATCATAGATACAAAAACTGATAACATACAAAAGAATAAAACGCAGAAAAAAGTAACATGTTATATGCTGACAATGCAAAACAACTATTGTTCAATAAACTACTTTAACAGATAAAATGACATAAAACGTTGAACTAAAACAAGGTACATTAAAAGTAATATTTACATATTTTCATACATGTTTATATCAACATTTTGTTAAACACTTTAAAAAAATCAAATGTCTCTTATAATGTTTCTGCAACCCGAACCGATGGCCACAAAAACTGAATGGACACTTCTTTGAGAATGTTTAGGGCAATGGCTCCTCTATCAACTTCATTTATGTTTACAATTTTTGAGTGGTTAATTGAAGTATTTCGGGTCTCCTCTGTTCTTCCATTTATGAATGTTTTCACGTTTCTAGTCAGACACAAACAGATTGTAGCTGTCTCCGTATTTATTAACTGGTCGTTGTTTTCATTTCAAACGGTCTCTTCTTCTTCTTCCTTTGCTGATGTGGCATTTTAGGGGTCTTCGTGAGAATCAATTAATCCCGGATTTTCGGCGATGTCATCTACAATGCTGTGGCTCTTTCTGCTTGGTGCCTTGGTCGGGTACTGTTTGATCAGGAACTTAAACGTTCAGCTTTATAGTCTGGTCGTACTTGCGTGTCTAGACGTCGCCATGCGAATCTTATCACCTATTGCCTAATATTCGATATGCATTTTTTGTTCGCTTACCCTGTCTTTATGTATTAAGTAAACATGCTAAGTGTACAGTTATGATAAACAATGGTGTATTGTGAATGTCATGACGTCTACTCAAAAGGTGTGACCGGTCGGCAGGGGATGCTCACTCCTCAATGGCACTTGATCCCATCTCTGATGTTTCGGAGGTCTGTGTTTGCTCTGCTCTTATTTTGTATATTTGTTTAATGGACTTTGAGACTGAATACTGTTCGTTATCTCCATATCCTTCTTAAGAAACCATCACCTTTTCAATTTTTTTGTGTTTTTAATGCGCTTGCTTTCCTGACACTTTCAAAAGTATGTTGCTTTGAAAAGGCCTTATTGGTCCAATATAAGGTTCCACATCATCATCATCTTCAAGTAAAGCATCCATTTCTTAAAACACAAGTCACTTCATAACTCAGTTAAGTTTTAATATTCTAATGAATGTCATGATATTGATCTAATGGTTGTGAGATCTTACCAGAATCTGAATTTATGAGACTTTTGACACCATCCGTGTCATCATATTAATCTGATGTATCCCCCTCCTCTATTTCCGTAAATATGCGCTTGGAGGTAAAAGACTGCTCAGTGACCTTTGTGTCGGTTGTTTGCAGCAGTAAATGCAATACTCTTTTTGTCTATGCCAGTTGCAACAGATTCCATCGTGCTTTGAATTGTTCTAAATGCACTAAAGATGTTTATTTTGAGTCTAACGATCAGAAGGACCCAGAATGGCATCCTCATCATGACAAATAGCTGATACTTAAGACCGGTATATACGGTGGGATGGGTTGTATGTACAAGTTTAAAGGAACAGCAGAATAAGATGAGGCCCATTTCATAGTATTATGTTAGATTTCTTTCCAATTCGATATTTTGTTACAGATATTATCAAGGACTGGATTCTTTTATTTGTAAGCTTACATTCATCCTCTTCTATAACAGCCTGTTAAGAACATATAAAAGATTGTTGTCCATTCCGTGAACATCTTTGCAGTTCGGGGCTAGGCAATTATCTTTTAAGTCCGTGGACGTAGCAATTTTTCCAATGAATGTCATCGCAAATGTGAAATTGTTAGTTTTATCAATCATTCCCAGGTACACTTCCTCAACGAAATCAACCGAAACAATATTTTTTTAAACCTGTAAAATCGGACAAAATTTAACATAACAATCACTCCTAGTATTTCTCCATCATCAAAGAGAGCTTCCAGTGTCCTGACTGGTCAGATCCTGGTGATGATCATCAGAAGGACCCTCAGACACTTTGGCAGCGTTTGATCCTGGTGATGCATCATCAGAAGGACCCTTATTCACTTGGCAGCGTGTGCTAGAGGGGCTTTCGGATGG
The DNA here is from genome assembly GCA_003671525.1 of Saccostrea glomerata. Classification (NCBI taxonomy): domain Eukaryota; kingdom Metazoa; phylum Mollusca; class Bivalvia; order Ostreida; family Ostreidae; genus Saccostrea; species Saccostrea glomerata. The sequence continues at coordinate 265,370 of PRKT01000212.1, read as the reverse complement.
TGATCAAGGAACTGAATATCCAGTCCAAAGGAAAGTGGTAAATAAAACTGACGCTTATAGAATTCAAAGGAAATTCCAAGCTCAGCCAATGCATTTTGATTAACCAAAGTTGGAATCTCCTTAAAAACATAGCAACAGGTTTACCCTGGAAAACTTTGGTTCTCTTGAAATAGCCAAGCCCTTTCTCTGTCAGCTCCTCAAGTATCGTAACGGCAAATGAGCTGGTTATTATTTCCCCTCTGATCCTGGACTGTACGCCTGTCTCAGGGGAAGTAATGGCCCATTGTCGCACAAAACTTTAAAGTTCATTCTTGATAAAAATTTCTGGAGCAGGAATACCAGTTGGCATTGATCAAATTGATTCCCACCACTATAATCGGACTGTCCTGGGAAGAGGGCCTGAAAAATATAACACATAATAAATGTAGGTCAGAAAGAAGAAAAGCAATACTACTTGACTACCATTTTTTGTAGTCACTTGTACAAATATAACAGTTTCGTGCAATAGAATGAAAATTATAGTTTTAGAATAAATGAGCTACTATCCTAGTTTTACTAAATAGTTTTAGCAGAACTTAAATTTCTTTTCCTTAATGCAGATAGCAGAAGAAAAAGACATGTACAATGTACATGTATAGTCAAACTTCATCATGTAAAACTCCATGGGACCGAAGAAAGAAACTATATGATAACTGTGGGTTCAAGATATTAATGGTAAATTACATCAAGAAAAACTGCATGATAACTGTGGGTTCAAGATATTAATGGTAAAATACATCAAAAAAGACTTCAAAATGACATGAAGATGTATGGAACTTACATTTAAAATCATTTCATTCTGTTTAACAATGTGATCCAGAAGACCCTTAGCTCCTTCGATACTAGCCAGGGGAATTTCAAAGGGTATCTGTATCAGTATCTGTTGCAGGACGGATGTAAATACATGGAGAATTAGTGTTAAACGACCTAACTGATGCATGTATTTTGATCCAAGAGGACTCCTAATGGATTCGATTTCTTCTGCACTATCCTCCTCATCGCTGCTGTCTACGACCATGGCCGAAGACTGTTCAAGCACGCCGAAGCGTACTTTTTCCTATATCTCATTAAAATACTCCTGTGCTTCAGGAGAAAATCTGTACACTCTAGGAGTATCTCCATGTACACAAAAGATCTCCTGATACACAGGATTTAATGAGTGCAACCAACAGTGTGCGCCAAAAGGACTAGCCCGATGCCCGAACACTAGTAAAAATTCGATCTGGCTAGTAGAATGTAGGTCATCACTAGCCCGATCGGTCTAGTGAAAAGTTGCATGCATTTTACATTTATTTGTTGATTAATCTTTAAAAGTAATAAAATAAGTATAAGAATTCTTATTGTTTCCTTTCTTTTAACATGTGCGTGGGTTTCTTTTGTTTAAGCGTGTCGAGAACTTTCGGCAATCGGTCTTCTCTGTACAGTTTGGGTTTATAAAATAAACATCAGCATTTACTTCCCGGTTATGTCTGCGTTATGTCTATCAATATGAATTTCGACTGGTTTAAGCGAGACAATAAAGAAACAAAGCGCCCACAGAATGTGACAGAAGTTAAAAAGAAATATGAAGTAAAAAGGACAAGAGAATTTGTAAACAAGTGGAAGGAGGGGCGGTCTTGGCTGCAATACGACGAGGTGAAAAAGACCATGACTTATACTTAATGCATACACGTGAAAAACAAAAACAAATTCACACTTCATGTTGTAAAGTATGTGGGCTAGCAAAATCTGATTCGGGCTAGTAATTGTTCTTCATTTCTAGCCCGATTGGGCTAGTGCTGAAAAAAGTTTTTCGCCCACACTGAACAAATACTGAGACTTGAATTCTTCATGGGCTGCCTTAATCTTCCTGAAAGAATTGTTGCATATAATCGTTACTAGAAATAAAGACACTCAAAGTGAGGCTTTTAACAAGGCAAATTCATTGTTAAGATTAATGTTCTTCAATGTCTTCATTCTTGCACATTTCTTTTTGTGCTTGCCATAAATTGGGTAACAATTTTATTCGATAAAAGAATGCTGTCAATTTTCTCACCATTTTTGTTAACCGTTTAGTTACAAGTATCAACAAGAGGCCCATGGGCCACATCGCTCACCTTAATAACTTTGAACATTTTGTTCTTTACCAGATTTCCCCTTTGTAATAAATAATGCCACCCGACGCTACCCCACTGATCATAATTTAGACATTTTGAAATCTACAATTCCCACGGATGCTTCCATGTGCACATAAATTTTAGCAATCTGATTAAAATCAAATCCTTTGATCCGCTCCCGTAGATCGCTACACAAAAGGATCTGAAGTAACTCCATAGAGGGTCACGTCCGAACGACCTTTTAACTAGCCAATCAAATAGCATCTGACATAGCTCGTCGGGTGTGTTTTATATCCCACAATCCATTGCGAAAAACAAAATGGCTGCACCCATGAATGCAGCTCGGACACCTGTTAAAACGTGTAGTTTGGATAATATATGCGTTCTGTGTGGTTTTTCCTTTGTACAGACGTATATAGACACCAATGGAAAAAATGTTACTTCAAAGTTTTTCGATAAGAAGTTGAAACTAACCAAAGAAAGAAAGGAGTTCTTTAAAAATGTGCTATCCTTCGACATACATGCTGTCAACCCCGATACAGGCATTTGCCAGAAATGTTACCGATCAGTTGAAAAACTTTATAAATTAGAAAAAGAAGCAACCGATCTGAAAGGTAGATATATTCAAATCAAAAATGAAATTTTCATCTGAATCTGTGTCTATGCCCCTTTAAAGCTACCAACATAGCTTTATTACCTGCATGTATATCAGCATAACACAGTGAAAATGATGGACTCGTTGACCTTTTGCTTTGGTAGTTGTTTTTTTTTTGTTTATGTTTTTCTTTTTTAAATTATTAATAAATCAGGGTTTCTCACTGACATTGTTATTTGAAAATAAGAACAAATTTGCCCCCCTCCCCCTGAAATTTTATTAATTTATCAGTATTTTTTATGTTACTTTCATTATTAAAAATATGTGTGCATTTGGCAAGTAAACTATCCCAAGATAGTCCCGTGTAGTTTATACATTTAGTGACAAACCCTGAGATCACAAATTGATGTTTTGATTCTCTTTTCTTATTTTCCTTTTTTTCTTCTCACAGTTTTTTTTTTTACAGTTTCATTTTATTGCTGACAAGAAGTCTAGCAGTTGATAAATGTGATAAATGACCATTCAAACATGAAAGAAAACTTGGGTAAATAGATTTAAAACTTTGATCATTTAACTGCATATTGTTTTAAAAGGTAAATATTGAGTGATGGATTATATATGGAATATGAGATATTGAAAATACATGTTCTTTTTGCTATTTCTGTTAATAGATTTCTTAAGTGCTAATGTAAAAAGTTGTAATTCAAATTTGTGCAGAAATTACTGAAGTATGTAGTACTTTATATTTATATTGCATCTCCATGAAGGAAATAAAAAATAATTGAAAAATAAATACCAATAGCATTCCATTAAATGCCAGTAATTGATATTGATTAATATTATGATTTATCTTTATATCAGATCACTCTTTCATATCCAAGTGGAAAGGGTACTCATCTTGTGAGGAATGAGCTTCACCAGTCAATGTGCAAGGCCATTTGCAGGTCAGAAAATGTGGAACAGACAGTCCTCTGTTTATTGGTAAAGGAAAATCCCAGAGTAGTTGTAAATGCTGCAGCAAAAGTTGTATCGGAAGAATCCAGAGAACTATGTAAACAGAACTCAAATTCTCTCTTACAAATGAAAGATCTTCTTCACATGGGACAAATTTAATAAAGAACTGGAAATCCGAGCCCCAAATTTATTAAGAGTTGTAAGTTCAATTGTGAGTGATATTCCTACAGTAATTGGAGAGAAGAAATACATGAACATCCTTCACACTGTTGCATCAGGTCTCCATGGGCGTAGTATGGAAATGTCAGGACTTCACTACAGCATAGCTTTTGTCCTTGTTCATGGAGGATGTACGCTCAGGGTATGAAATTTGTATGCTCTGATTATTTGTTAAATTTAACATCTATTAAGTTTAAACAGTGTTAACAGTTTATACTTGTACATCTTTCTATTAAACATGTTAAAATGAACTGTAATTTTGCAAATATATCATATATATATATATATATATATATATATATATATATATATATATATATATATATATATTTGTTTTGCCTCGGACTAAAATGGCGTAACGTCATTGGATATAACGCTTCACGTGATTGCAGTACAAATTTCTGTGGACGGCAGCGTAAAATTTTGGACGGCAACATGGCGGACGCAACGTCATTTGAACTGATTGTTTACACAAATGCTCCACAATTTTAGGTCCTCGACAAAACAAAACACTTATTAGGTTAAATCGACCCGACATATTTCTGTAGACAGTCAGTAATAAACCTAATAATAATATATTTCTCTTGACTTGAGATTTCTACAGTTCATTTTGATTTTTTTTACCTCTGCCAACTGTTTCCTAAAGCTATAGTATGTTTGTATTCACAGGACTGTGTGTTTCTTCAAGTTCTGTCCATAAGAAGCTGTCTTCATGGAAAGATAGCTTAGACGAAGCAGTGATAAAGTTACGTACAGATTGGGAAAATAGTGGGCGCATCAAATACCAGTTGGTTGGTGATAACTGGGACAAAAATATACTTCCATCATTCAGGTAAATAAAGAATACATGTGTATTAGATTTTTATACGTTTCATATTGGTTACAAGTACCAAAATAAAATGACTGCGTGTGATTGATTGATTGATTTCATATTGTTTAACGCCAAGTCGGCAATATTTCAGCCATATTTTGGCGGGCAATTATTAACCGGTTTTTGAAAGCTTTTGGTTTCTCTGGCGGCCCCCAATGAGCCTACTCTTTATCGAACTCCAGAGAAACGGTCTTTTGCGTGCCAAGGGGGTTGTTATCCTTGGCACGGGGCACCATTTAATGTCCCATCCGACGGACATGACTGCGTGTGATTGTTCCTCACAAGTTATATTCTGCATGGATGCATAAAAACATTTTCAATTGAACTATATTGGATGATGCCACGGTGCTGTATTCTATTGTTTTGTAAACACTTTTTATTTTCCCTAAATATATTTCAATCACAATTTTTCCGAAACATCCCAGCAGACAACAACGTCACTACATTTGTTCAACACCATTGCAGTAGTGGATAGGGTTGTGCCAGTGCCTTATGATGTGCCAAATATGGATGCAAACAGTGATATTGATGCCGATCGCTTTGTAGCATCTGTTTAGGAGCACAAGTTGCTCATGGATGAATTAGTGTTCATTGTTGCATCATCTGTAATCAGCAATGTACCACAGATGAGAGATATATTTGGAAAAATTTACCCAAAGCATCTTCATCATGAATTTAGTGACCAAGCTGGAGAAAAAACAAAACAGGTTAGCAAAGATTTTATTGTACTCAAGTCATTTATGATCAAATTTAATTATTTCATTCATCAAATGTTTAATGTTTGAAAATTTTATCAAGGAAAAAAATACAGTTCATGAATGTGTTACACACCTACCCGCTAGATCCTAAAGAAAGTATTTAATGCACTGACTTTTCTTACTAAAGACTAATTTGTTACACAGTATCCTCTGGGCCTTACAGACTGCAATGAGAATAAAACTGCAGAAGTGATTAAGATGTTAGGAGAATTTCAACACAAGTATGTTCCATTCAAGAATGATGAAATTCACGAACCAGTTTTTTTGGTGGTAAGCATAAATATATCCATTATCCAAAAATATATCACATCTCAGTGGTCAGTGAAATATATAGAACTTAAACAAATACACAAACGAAGTCCGAGTAAAACTTTATTTTCAAATGTTTTACAACAGGGGAAACCCAACCTGTTAAGTTTGTGACATCATGGACATAGTTATGAATTTTTAATACTCTGTACTGCTATACTTGCAATTTTACAGGTGATAGACTGACGGATGAAAGAATTCAATCAGCCCAACAAGCAATGCTGAATGCAGAATCCCCAGCAGGGAGGCTTGAAGGCTTTATTTCTAAGATTGAGGACTTTCATAGGCTGATGAATTTTTTAGAGGTTTTTTTTTTTTTTGGAAAAATATCCCAAAGTAAAAATTAAAAACAAAACATCCAAAAAAAGTATGCTTTATATAAACGCATAAAGATTACCGGTAATAAGTAAATGTTAAATAATGATAATTTTTTTATTTTAGGCCATCGCAAAGTTGACCTACAGCACAGATTCTGCCAGTGACCCAGGCACAATGTTCTACTTTAGAAACAAGTTGAATGCTAGAAATGTTAAAGGCAAAGTGCGTGATTCATACAGGGCGCATAAATACTTATATTATACTGTTCTGGATGCTCTTTGTTGCGTGATGTTTCTGGATGAATTTGACGTTGTCAACTTTGATGACGTAATACCCCTCCCTGAAAATTTCTGTGACAAATCGGATGATGAAAAAATCGCTTGGATAAATGAAATTTGTAAGAATATACTGAGAAAACACTTCTTCAATGAATGTGATGATTTGATGGAAACATTAAGAGAAATTCTCAATGATCCTAATCATCCAGAAAACTATTGGATTTCCAATGTAAATGATGGTCGTGTACAATGCCACTTTTGTGAACGATCATATCCTATGTAGGTTCACTAAAAGTACATGAAGAAACCAAACATAATGCGAATGTCCCACCAGTGGTCAAACCAAAAACATCGAGAGGAAGTGAAAGTGATGATGTTGAAAGCTATTGCAATGTGTTGTTCAAATTAACTTTGTTGCACAAAAACTTGGATAGTGCTGTGGATATGGCTGATGGAAACAGGAGTGTTCGATCTGCTAAATATGAACTACCTGTGTACAATTTAACTAACAAAACCAAATATGCTATCGGTTCAATCCATTTGATTGCATTAACAGAGGGCATTCTATCAGCTGACCAACGAGTGCGACTGACAGCATATAGGTTCATAAATTTACATGGAGGAGTCAACAATAATATGGCGTTAGATGAGTATGTAGAACTCTTAAACCGCGACAGTAAAATTGCCTGCTCAGGTTTCCAGACCAAAGACAGTATTTTGTACCACTCTAAGGAGTTCCCAATGGTTGTGAACTTTGTGAAACATCATGACTCAATTTGTGACGTGACACAACGAAAAGGGTTTCATCATCTGCCCTCTTACTTGGAAGATGTGAAGAAAATTGCCGCTGAACTTGCAGAAATGAAAGCTATTAAAATGTAAATGGTAGAAAATTAAAATGTAAATCCTTGACCTCTACAGGGAAAGACTTATTTGACAAATGCTTCCAGCATTTAGGAACACTGATCTTCAAACATAAACCTTTGTATGCATATCACAGACTTGGAAATAAAAAGATGTAAATGTTGGAATTTTTTTTTATTAAAGTTGTTACATATTTTGTCAATGTTTTATGCTCAAAACATCAATAATGAGTACCAATACACTTTTAAAACAACACAAAACAATAAAATTTTATGTCAATGGATTTGAATTTTTTGCAACAAACAGTCAATCATACGAGACAAATCCAAACTTTTTAACTTCATTGGTAAAACAAACATTTTGCCATTATTTGAAGATGTGCTGACTCACTTCTTCATTGGCAAACAACAGTTTTTATGGCATTGAGACAAATCAATCCATGTTAATGTCTAAAAGCAAATTATCAAGGTCTTCATTATCAGAACTCTCATATGATTCAGTGTATTCGTCAGTCTCCTCCTCTTCCTCCTCCGCAGACAAGTCCTCTAAAGTAAAGTGAAACAATTTTTCAATGCGTGTTTGAGAACATGATACACATTGACATATGCTGTAACACAAATCACAACAGGAATGAACTGGTTCCACTTCTTTTAGCTGCGACAATTCTGTTGCTTTATGAAATGGTGCCAGCATTACAACACGTCTACAGGAGTAGTTTATTGTATTGGTTGTGTTACTGGTACTTTTACCAGCTTTATAGACTTCATGTGATAAGAATTATGTAAGAGTAATGCTGTTGAACACTGTCCATCACGCCCGACACGGCCTATTTCTTGAACAAGGTCTACAATAGATTTGGGGCTTCCATACAAAATGACAATGTAAAATCCCACAAGGTCAACTCCCATGCCCAAGACACTCGTAGCCACCACAATTTTTAATTCACTAGATTGATCTTTAAGCGCTTCCATTATCTTTGAATTTTTTTTATCATCAGTTTCTGAGTGAAACATATCAATGCAGGTGCATTCAGGTAGTTCATTTTTAATGTACATGTAAATGTTAGAGGAATCTTTAATTGACATGCAGTAAATCAAAGTTCTTGGAAATGTTCCATCATGCAAACCTTCTATTATCCAGCCTAATGCCATTTCAATAGAATTTGGTATCTTTTGAACCACAATTTTTATGTTTTCTTTGTTTGGAAAAACACATATTTCGATTATGTTCGTAGAAAAATTCAGGATTTTCTTTACACGTGAACTGATTTTCTGAGTACATGTGGCGCTTAGAGCAAGGACACTTGCCTCAGGGTACAAGGAACGCATTTCTCCAATGTAGGAAAACCATTTCCTAAAAGCTTTTTTTTCCTCCTTCATCTTCTCCCCTAAAATTGAAAACATACTGTTACATAGCATTTACCTTGTACATGTTATAAGGGTAGGATAAAGTTTGTTTCTTGCTTTTTATAAACCTTAACAAAACTGCATTTATTCCAGAAATCAAGAAATTAATTATCTGCTGTTCCAGTTCTTTTAAAAATTATTTTTACTCTGATTAAATACAACATTTATGTATTGAAGAAGAATATATCAATATATGAAAGATGGAAATTATGTATGCTTACCATGTAGCTATAGTGTGAAATTCATCAATAACTATAGTGGAAACTTTAAACTTTTGACAAACTGATCTCCAGTGCTGATCTCCAACTAGCATCTCTGGGGCAGCGAAAAGGTAGTCAAATTCACCCCGTTCAACAGCCGGATCCCTACAACCACCTCCTGTAAAAAATGTACACATTGGCTTTAAGCAATGCCCAAACTTAATAAATACATGATGCAAATGTTTTATGGACACAATTATAACAACTGGCATTATATCGAGACAACTTGTTAAAATAAAAAATATACCAGTTCCATTACCAGTACAGATAAAAATATGCATTAATTTACACATTTTTACCACAGGCGCTTGTTTCATGTATATTCATTTGTTATGGTATATTTAAGCTAGACACAATAACGGTTTGTTTGTTTAATATTATTATAATTCATATTACTGATCAAAAATTTTAATATTTGATTTCGAGTACACTCACTACACAAATGTGACAATTTACATGGAACTGAAAACTTGGCAATAATATATTAACTCTCACCTAAATAAACCGCTTTTACGCCGGAAATTTGACTCAAACGTTCACATTGATCTTTCATCAAGGCTATCAGAGGCGAGCAAATGATTACTTTCTTTCCGTCGTTTTGTCCCAATTCTTTTTTGACTGGAATAAGTAACTGGTACGGAAGCGACTTTCCAAACCCCGTAGGAAGAACTGCCATGCAGTCCTTGTATGTGAGGATAGCATCTAATATTCTCTGTTGTTCTGGTTTAATCGTGACTACATTAAAATACTTCAAACAGTTTTTCACGGCAACTTCGAGGTCAGCCATTATTCTTTGTATCTATTCAAATCGTTACCAAATCGAATCGTTTGAAAAACATAGAATTTATGTACATGTTTTGTGTCTTTTATATGCTTTTTAATCCTTTTTAATCACGATTATCAAAGAAAATAACCATTAATAAAAATATTACGATAAATGATAACAAATACACTCACTAATACAATCACGGCGTGGTAAGTACTTTGTGAGCGCAAGCAAAGGGTATCAAATTGACGCGGGACCGGCTGATTAGCGACATGTTTTGTGCAGCACATTCTGACTGGCTAATATTTCTCATAAATATTCGTAATATAAAAGTCGTTCGGACGTGACCCTCTATGGAGTTACTTCAGATCCTTACGTGTAGCGATCTACGGGAGCGGAACAAAGGATTTGATTTTCATCAGATTGAAATTTTAGCTTTTCTAGCCCAGTGGTTCTTGAGTAGAAAATTTTCAAAGATTTTTCCTATTTATTTCTATGTAATCTTTGATTCCCCATTGTGGCCCCGCCCTTCCCAAGGGGGTCATGGTTTTAACAATTATAATCTACACTACCCAAGGATGCTTCAACATAAGTTTCAGCTTTCCTGGCCCTATGCTTCTTAAGAAGATTTTCAAAGATATTTCCTATATATTTCTGTAAAACTTTGAATGGCCATTGTGGCCCCGCCCTTCCCCGGGGGTCATTATTTGATCAATTTAGAATCTAAAATACCCCAGGATGCTTCCACATAAGTTTCAGCTTTTCTGGCCTAGCTGTGGTTCTTGAGAAGAAGTTTTTCAAATATTTTTCCTATATATTTCTATGTAAAACTTTGATTGGCCATTGTGACCCCGCCCCTTCCCCGGGGGTCATGATTTGAACAATTTAGAATCTTTACTACCCCAGGATGCTTACACATAAGTTTCAGCTTTCCTGGCCCTATAGTTCTTGAGAAGATGATTGTTTAATCACTCCAGCCTATTTTTGTCTTTTCTTGATTATCTCCCCATGTGAGGGGACTTGGCCCTTCGGCTCAGGTGAGGTAAAAAGATATCTTCAGAATTATACATTTTTATTCATTTCTGTGTATTTCTTACTCTAATAATAATAATAAATCACCTTAAGTCCAATTAGAAAATGAAGAATGAAAAGGGATGCCAATACAAGTACCTGCTTAATATATAAATTACTACTCACCCTCCAGAGTACATGTATCCTGGCAACATCCAAAATAAAAATCTTTCGAACAACCCGTCACTGCTCTCTTTCATTTCGGAGATGATCTCAGCCATGCTATCTGGTTGAGTGAATCCTCCAACGCGAAGGCCAGGCTTTGAAATTTCAACAGCTGCCTTGCTGGCATAAGCCACACTATGTCCCCTTCCTCCCCATAGGGTGAGGAGTAGCTGTCGTTCACCTGTTATACAATAATGAAAAAAATCTATTTATTCAAGAATTTCTCAGTGTATAAAATACTTGTGCTTCTCCAACATCACAATAAACAGCTCGTTCAAGCAAACGAGTAATAAATTGGTCAACAGTTTCATTAATTGGTTTGAAGTTGCTCTAAACAGTGAACGTTCATACAGCACGTTTTTCAAAGGTGACTAACATGTGACGTCATTCGAATCAATTTTATTTGCTATTCCTCCTAGGCTTTTCCGATTAATCATTGTCGCCAAATTATTACCGGATTTAACCGAAGATATAATACAGACACACCATTGAAGGTTGCATTATTTTGTAGTTTGTAGTTTGTGGCAGCCACTGCTCTGTCGGATTCAGTCAGATTGATGGACATGTCCAGATCGTTATTGACTGCTTCCTTGTTTAAAAGGGACCTGGTCTTTCATTATATCCATGTAATCACAATTTGAGAAAGTTGTAGAATTCTTTTTCGAGAGACAGTTTGTTGAAACGTTGATACATAGTAACAGAATAAAGGGTACTGCTGCATGTTAGCATACGCAACTAAGATAAGACTGCCCGTAAAATATCAAAATGTTCAAACTGCAGTAACTTCTCTATGTACGTAGATATGACACCATATGAGAATATGACGTTAAGTTACTGAATACTTAAGTTACTGCATACTTGAGCTGACATGACGGGGAAAGTGCCATAATTGTAACACAGGCACTTGTTTCCGGAATAATTAAATATTTTACCTATAGTATAAGAATTACTCAAGGTATATCTAAATCCAAATTACACCGAGTAGCCCCTCCATTAGATTCGCGCTCATTTACACTTTCAGAGAAAAGGCAGTGGTAAAATGCTTATACCTATGTGATCTACAATAATTTATCTTCACAACCATATTATGTTTTGATTGTCTTTGTTTTCTTTCATCTCCGTAAACAGCGTCATGTTCATGCTTGGTAAAACATTGAGATCCAATATAATTCTCGAATTCATTTCCTGTAATACAGTCTGAGAACCTGTTTGGTAATTTGGACACACTATTGAGCAAGCTCACATACCCCAAAAACTAGAAGTGCTAAAATTGCCGGGGAACTCAAAAGGAATCCTTATTTTCTGATATGCACATATCGTGTCCTATATATCTCTAAGTTTGGCGAAAATCTGTGAAGGATTTTATGAGAAGTTGCGCTGACAATACGCAGTGCAACATACATTGGAAAAACATTTCTTACCTCTCCTCCTCCACATTAGCTATGCTACCTTCAACTCTAAAGTAAATGAAATGTTCAAAACAATTTGTTTATGACACAGGCCTTCGGATCGCTTAAAAAGAATTGTGTGTGTAATAAAAAAAATAAAGGTACTGAACTCTTCCACTGGGTACCTAATTTCGCTGATAAAATATTTTTTATTCTAATGCTCAAAAATTCTACTTTCTATTGAAATCTATTCATAGATAAACATTCTTCAATTCTACTAAAGCTCATTCAGAAATTCCATATATTTCTTGAGATATTCTGAAATCAATTTCAAAAATGACCTACTTTCTTTTACTCGACATTAGCTTGGGCCCCTGGTCATTCACATGTAAACAGACGGTGTTTGAAGTGCGGCGAAGAGTTGCATAGTATTTGCAAAATCTTTCAACAATTTAAAGTTGATTTCTTACTCCAGATTGTAACGTTAGGACCGTAATAATATTCCTTTCGCGAAAAATTAATTTGAAAACGTCTACATCAACAACTACCGCCATGTTGATTATGAATGTAAATGAAGCCATGGTAGAACGAATTTTTCCCGGAATGCATTATATACCTTTCGATTTTCAAAACAATTAGACCGCTAAAATGTTGTTTATGACTTAGTTACACTATATGATTAAATTAAAGAAAAACCTTGTAAAGCTTTAATGCAAATGAGCAAATATTCATTGAGTTTAGAATAAATTCCGGGGAAAATTTGTCCCGTCGTTCCCGCTTTACAATTAGTGAAGGCCCAAGCTGATGTCGAGTAAAAAAATTAAGGTCAATTTCGGAATTGATTTCAGAATATCTCGAGAAGTATAAGGAATTACGGAATGAACTTTGGTAGTAATGAAGATTGTTTATATTTGAATAGAAATGGATAGAAAGTAAAATTATAAAGCATTTGATTTAAAAGAATTTTATTGGCGAAAGTAGGTACCCCATGAAAAGAGTTCCATACCTTTATTTTTTTTTCAACACCTCAATTTTTTTTAACGATCTAAAGGCCTGTGGTTTATGATACTACATTGTACATGGTGAAAAAAACTGAACTAAACTGAAATTCATTTTATTAAAATATTTTGAGTAGCTAAGTATAATTCTTATACATTTGCGATACATTGGATATTTTTCTTAACAATACGCAGTGCAACATATATTGGTAAAACATTTCTTACCTCTCCTCCTCCAAATCCTCCATGCCACCTTCAACCATAAAAAAAATGAAATGTTCAAAACAATTTCTAATGATGGTTTTACGATACTACATTGTAGACGGTGAAAAAATGAACTAAATTGAAGTTCATTTTATTAAAAAATAATGTGTAACTAAAGAAGAAAATTTTATACATTTACGATACATTGTATTCACAATCAAATATATTCATATACTGAACCGCAAAAGAATGTCGCATTAGATTTTGAAAAAGTAATGCACTTATTTTGAAATAAAAATAATGAATATTTAATTGAAGTAATGTGTTTTTAGGTCACCTGAGTAAACTCAGGTGACCTATTGCTATCCGTTTTCGTCCGTCGTCGTTCGTCGTGCGTTAACATTTGAACATTTTCATCTTCTTCTCTGCAACCACTGAACCAATTTCAACCAAATTTGGCACAAAGCATCTATGGGTGAAGGGGAACAAAAATTGTGATCCCTGCCCCCCTGGGGCCTGAGGGCTGGGGCCAAAACCACTAAAATTAATGCAATCTTTAAAAATCTTCTTCTTTACTCCTGGACATCAAGCAATCAAACTGTTTGCATAATTGTAATCAGCAATGAGTCCTCTACCAAAATTGTGAAATTCATGGCCCTGGGGTCAGGGGTTCTAGTGCTAGGGCGGGGCTAAATAAGTAGGTAGTGAAAATGCATTATTTCTTTGAAAATCTTCTTCTCTGCTCCTGGGTATTAAATAAACCAACTAAGTACATAGTTAAGATAAACAAGAGTGCCTCTACCAAAATTGTGAATTTTATGGCCCCAGGGTCAGGGGTTCTGGTGTTAGGGCGGGGCTCTATTGATTATAT
>PRKT01000212.1:197401-241712 GCA_003671525.1 Saccostrea glomerata | reverse complement strand
CACGCCTGCATTGCTTAAATTTGAAATACTTGGTATACTTTTGGGAAAACGTTGTTTACGTCTTAAATGCATAGATTTTGCCTTCTTTAATGAAACTTACAGGGAATATGGCACGAGAAGGGAGTTGGGGAGCGTTTGGGGAACATCTGTAACGGTTCCCGTTACAATTAGCACTAGTTATTATTATTATTATTATTATTATTCCTGGGAAAATTTTGTCCACGAGTGATCTTGTAAATTATACATCCGACTTAGGTGAAACATTTTTAGGGCTAGTAGGCATGTTATGTAGAGTTGCCGAACGAAGGTCATTTTGCGCGCACGTGCTTGCAAGAGCGGGCACGTGCAACACGTAAAATGACCAATATAATGTGTACTGCTGTAACTTTTCTATTTTTTGATGAAATGCTTTGAAACTCATAATGTAAGGATACATAAGAAGTATAGACAAGATAGCATGGTCAAAATAGCAAGATCTCACGCGCATGCACGTGCGCTTCGCTCTGATTGGCTGAAACTAAAGTCTCAATATCTTTCTTGTTTCTTGTCATAATCCTTTGAAATTTTGAACATAGTCCTACATTATGAAGATCTACAGCATGATATAAAAGAATTTTCATGAAAGCATGCGCATGTGCGCGTGCTGCAATCTGATTGGCTGAAACTTTAAATGGCTATATATCCATTGTTTTTCGACGAAATTCTTTGAAATTTAAAATGTAGTCATGCATTAGGATAACCTACAATATGATATAGAAAAAAATCATGAAATCACGCACATGCACGTGTACTGCAATCTGATTGGCTGAAACTTGAAATGGCTATAACTCCCTTTTTTTTCAACCGAACCGGATGGGATATAGAACATAGATTGATGTAAGGGACTCCTACAAGAAGTTATGGTCATCATGCACGTGCACGCACGTGCATGCATTTAGAACGAGTATAATTAAAAATACATTTGAATGAGTGATTTTTATTACTTTTGGACGCAATGCTTTAATATATAGTATATTAAAATATATAGATAGTGTAGACAAGATGATATGGTCATAACTCACATGCATTCACATGCGCTGGGGTGCAATGCAAAAATTTGAATATAATTGGTATCCTTTTGGGAAAACGTTGTTAAAGTAAAAAATGCACAGAGTTTGTCTTATTTAATGAAGCTTACAGGGAATATGGCACCAAAAGGGAGTTGGGGAGCGTTTGGGGAACATCTGTAACGGTTTCCGTTACAATTAGCACTAGTCTTTTCTGATTTATCAGAGTCATTTATTTAACTAATATTTAAGCCAGTTTCAAAACTTTTTGATGTCATTTCATTTTTAGGACGCAATAAAGCTAAAACCATACCTTCTTGTTTATCGGTTATATCTAATGATGAAGATAATTCAAACCTGAGTATTTTTTTCCATGAGTCGCGTAATTAGAAGCCTTATATATAATATATCTACGACGGCGTATTAGTGCCATTTTAACAATGTAGAATTTTTTTTTAAAATCGTTTGTACGATTTAATAAATCGTTTGTACAATTTAATAAATCCTTTGTACGATTTAATAAATCGTTTGTACGATTTATTAGCTCTTCTGAGCCAAAGGCTCAAAGAGCTAATGCTATGGCCATTTGTGCGGTGTGCGTCGTGCGGTGTGCGGTGTGCGGTGTGCGTTAACTTTTTAGAATATGGGCCATAACTCAAGAACCGCTTGGCCAATCAGTGTCAAATTTGTCACAGGGTATCCTTGGCCCAAGGGCTACCATTTATACTAAAATAAGGGTTGGGACCCTAAAACAAGGGGAGATAATCAGGAAAACAAAACCAAAAGTACTGGTTGCAAAAAAATCTTCTTCTCCAGAACCACCAGGCAGATTTTCACCAAACTTACATACAATGATCAGGATATGTTGAAGATTAAAAATTGTTCAAGGCATGACCCTGGGGCAAAGGGCGTGGTCTCAAGGTCACTTCAAAGTTGACCTAAATTTACAATTAATGAAAATGTCTATATTTTGCTTACTATAAGGACTAGGATCATCAAATCTTGTAAGTAGATGCATCTTAGGACTTCACATCATGTTAACTCAAAAGTAGGTCACGGTGACCTACTTTTTTAATTTTGCGGGCATTTGTTTTCAAATTGATTTGAAGGCATATTTAGGACACTTTAAGGCCTATGATCATCAAACTTTGTCAGTTGATGCATCTTGGGTATTTGAACAACGTCAACTTAAAAGTAGGTCACCGTGACCTACTTTTTGAACTTTATGACTTATCCTTTTTAAAACATTTCATCCCATTATTTCAGACACTGAGAGGGTTAGAATCATCAAATATTGTAAGTTGCTGCATCTTGGGACCGTAAAACATATTTAAGTAAAAGTAGGTCACTGTGACCTACTTTTAGAATTTTGCAGGCATTTGTTTTCAAATTGTTTAAAAGGCATATTTTGATTACCTTCAGACCAATGATCATCAAACTTGGTCAGCTGATGCATCTTGGGACTCTGAAAAATGTCGACCAAAATGTAGGTCACTGTGACCTACTTTCGACATTTTATGGCTATATTTCAGTATCTTAGGTATTTATTGGCTTAGAATGATCAAACTTTGTGAGCTGATGCATCTTGGGTTTTCGAAGAGTGACGACCAAAAATTAGGTCACAGTGACCTACTTTCAATATTTAATGGGTATATTTATGTATCTCCAGTACTTATCGACTTAGAATCATCAAACTTTGTCAGTTGATGCATCTTGGGTTTTCGGAGAATGTCGACCAAAAAGTAGGTCACGGTGACCTACTTTTGACATTTAATGGCTATATTTATGTATTTCTGGTACTTATCGGTTTAGAATCATCAAACTTTGTTAGTTTATGCCTCTTGGGTTTTCAGAGAATGTCGACCAAAAAGTAGGTCACAGTGACCTACTTTTGAATATCTCAGGTATTTATTGGCTTAGAATTATCAAACTTGGTCAGCAGATGCATCTTAGGTCTCTGATAAATGTCAACCAAAATGTAGGTCACAATGACCTACTTTTGACATTTAATGGGTATATTTAAGTATCTCCAGTACTTATCGGCTTAAAATCATCAAACTTTGTCAGTTGATGCATCTTGGGTTTTCGGAGAATGCCGACCAAAAAGTAGGTCACGATGACCTACTTTTGACATTTTATGGCTATATTTAAGTATCTCCGGTACTTATTGGCTTAGAATCATCAAACTTCAAACTTTGTTAGTTTAAGCCTCTTGGGTTTTCAGAGAATGTCGACCAAAAAGTAGGTCACGGTGACATATTTTTGAATATCTCAGGTATTTATTGGCTTAGAATCATCAAACTTTGTCAGTTGATGCATCTTGGGTTTTCCAAGAATGTAGACCAAAAAGTAGGTCAAGGTGACCTACTTTTGAATATCTCATATACATATTGGTTTAGAATCTTCAATCTTAGTTTGTCTATTAATTCATGTTGAGTCCTCAGAAAACTTCAATCTTAAAGTAGGTCACTGTGACCTACTCATGTTTTTTTTTATAGCTTTATTAAAATATCTTCAGTCCTAATTGGCTAAGAATCATCAAACTTTTTATCAGTTGATGCAACTTAGGTTTTAGGATACTTAGTGTTAGACGCTTCAAATACAAGTGATAGGTTGTACAATTTATCAGAAGAGCGATTCAAGGCCCTTGGGCCTCTTGTTAAATTGTACAAACGATTTACTAGATTGTACAAACGATTGATTAAATCGTACAACCGATTTATTAAATCGTACAACCGATTTATTAAATCGTACAAACGATTTAATAAATTGTACAAACGATTTAATAAATTGTACAAACGATTTAACAAACAAATTGTACAAACGATTTATTAAATTGTACATACGATTTACTAAATTGTACAAACGATTTATTAAATCGTACAAACAATTTACTAAATTGTACAAACGATTTATTAAATCGTACAAACTATTTATTAAATCGTACAAACGATTTATTAAATTGTACAAACGATTTAACAAACAAATTGTACAAACTATTTATTAAATCGTACAAACGATTTACTAATTTGTACAAACTATTTATTAAATCGTACAAACGATTTACTAAATCGTACAAACGATTTACTGAATCGAACGAACGATTTATTAAATCGTACAAACGATTTACTAAATCGTACAAACGATTTAAAAAAAATCCTTCATTGTTAAAATGGCACTAATACGCCGTCGTATATATCTTTTAAAAACTAAGAAATTAATTGAATATAATCCAAGTATTTATGCATATTTACATAAAAAAAGGAAAATCAGATATTTTAAAAGATTTCTTTAAAGGAGCTAAAATATTGTCCGTGTAGTTTGTTGTGAAAAAAAAATGCTTGTTCTTCATGAGATATACATATAAGCGATAAATTTAATTTTTCGAAGCTGATTTCACATGATATCAACATAAGATCAGAGACCAAAAGAGCTTATGCAACAGTAATGCGTCCATCGTCTGTCTGTCTGTAAACAGTTTTTCTAAACGCTACTCCTCCTACAGTTTTGGTTTAATTTCAATATAACTTGGCACACAAGTAGACTACACTAAGATACATAATTCTGTGTATCAGTTTTTAGCTCTACTGGTCAGAGACCAGAAGAGCTTATGCGATAGTAATGCGTCCGTCGTCCGTCCGTCTGTCTGTAAACAATTTTTCAAAATGCTACTCCTCCTACAGTTTTGGTCTGATTTCAATATAACTTGGCACACAAGTAGACTATACTAAGATACATAATTCTGTTTATCGGTTTTTGATTTCGAGGAACGGTGTTGCCATGGTTACTAAAAATAGAAATTTCTGTGAAATTCTTTCAAAATGCTACTCCTCCTACAGTTTTGGTCTGATTTCAATATAACTTGGCACACAAGTAGACTACACTAAGATACATAATTCTGTGTATCGGTTTTTGATTTCGATGAACGGTGTTGCCGTGGTTACTAAAAATAGAAATTTCTGTGAAATTCTTTCAAAATGCTACTCCTCCTACAGTTTTGGTCTGATTTCAATATAACTTGGCACACAAGTAGACTACACTAAGATACATAATTCTGTGTATCGGTTTTTGATTTCGATGAACGGTGTTGCCGTGGTTACTAAAAATAGAAATTTCTGTGAAATTCTTTCAAAATGCTACTCCTCCTACAGTTTTGGTCTGATTTCAATATAACTTGGCACACAAGTAGACTACACTAAGATACATAATTCTGTGTATCGGTTTTTGATTTCGATGAACGGTGTTGCCGTGGTTACTAAAAATAGAAATTTCTGTGAAATTCTTTCAAAATGCTACTCCTCCTACAGTTTTGGTCTGATTTCAATATAACTTGGCACACAAGTAGACTACACTAAGATACATAATTCTGTTTATCGGTTTTTGATTCCGATGAACGGTGTTGCTGTGGTTACTAAAAATAGAAATTTCTGTGAAATTCTTTCAAAATGCTTCTCCTCCTACAGTTTTGGTCTGATTTCAATATAACTTGGCACACAAGAAGACTACACTAAGATACATAATTCTGTTTATCGGTTTTTTGATTTCGATGAACGGTGTTGCTGTGGTTACTAAAATTAGAAATTTCTGTGAAATTCTTTCAAAATGCTACTCCAAATACAGTTTTAGTCTGATTATAATATCATGTGGCATGCAAGTAGACTACACTAAGAACATAAAGAGACTTAATCAAGGATCATTATTCTATTTATTGCTGTTGAAAAGTTTCAATTCCCAACTGCTTTTAAGTACTTTTCTCTTCCTTTGCTATAATTACAAACCAGTAGAGCTTCAGTCTCGACAGACTTCTGGTTGATTTCAACGAATGGTGTCGCCGTGGTAACTAAAAAATAGAAATTTTGTGAAAATCATTCAAAATGCTTCTCCTCCTACAGTTTTGATCTGATTTCAATACAACTTGGCAAACAAGTTGACTACACTAAGATACATAATTCTGTGTATCAAATTTTAATTTTAATGAACGGTGTTGTCGTGGTTACTTAAAACAGAAATGTCTGTAGAATTGTTTTAAAATGCTACTCCTCTTACAATTTTTGTCTGATTTCAATGTAACTTGGCACACAAGAAGACTATACTAAGAACATAAAGAGACTTTATCAACGATCATTATTCTATTTATTGCTGTTGTAAAGTTTCAAATCCCAGCTGCTTAAGTACTTTTCTCTTCATTTGAAATCCTTTGCTATAAGTTCAAACCAGTAGAGCTTCAGTCTCGACAGAGACTTCTGGTTTTTGTGTGACCTAGCAAAAATTATTTTTTTAACATTTGAATTTTGATATCATTTAAAAGAAAAAGACTTTGGGGATATAATTTGACAAAAAATGAAACAATTTATAGACAACTATTTTTGAAGAAGGAAAACGAATATATATATTTTTAGCGATTAGAATCGGACCAAGCGGCTTTCAGAGTTATGGGTTCTTATTTACAGCTTCGTAAATCTATTATCGTTAAAGGAATTTCATGTAATAGCTGTAGGTTTTTGTGTTTATATGCTCACTTAAGTTCTTCATGCATAGTCAGAAAACACAAAATGTTTATCAGGTCTACCACATATGTGCTTAAGGACAGGACCTGGGGGTCTACATCGAGGGAGGGGGGTCCTGTCCCGTGATCAGGTCCAGTACAATCTATTATTTGATTTATTATCACATTACAAGGGCTTGCTACCGGTGTGTAATAATTATTTATTTTTATACCCCACGCAACTAGTTGCGGGAGATAAAATGATTTTGACCCGTCAGTCAGTCCTCTTTTTTTTGTCAGCGCAACTCCTCATAAACCGCTGCACAGAATTTCGTCAAACTTTGCAGGTAATTAGGATACAACTTGTAGATGTGCATATTGCCAGGAAATTTCGATTTCATTATTTTTCCGGGTCTTTCCCACTTTTTAATTTAGGCATTTGGCCATACCTTGAATATAGAGATGAACAGTTTGTCAGCGCAACTCCTCATAAACCGCTGCACAAAATTTCGTGCAACTTTGCAGATATTTAGGACACAATGTGTATATGTGCATATTACCAGGATATTTCGATTCCATAATTTTTCCGGGTCTTTCCGCACTTTTTAATTTAGGCATTTGGCCATACCTTGAATATAGAGATGAACAGTTTGTCAGCGCAACTCCTCGTAAACCGCTGCACAGAATTTCGTCAGCAGAAGATGCTGGCTCAAAAAAAGTCGCCACTGCTTAATGGCAAAAATGTGCGCAGTACGTGGATCTGGAGCAATAGGAAAATGTACTACAAGTGTCGTCCCAACAAATCTCGAAGGGATCAAGACCTAATTAGAAAAAAAAACTGCATGGACGTTTCGATCAGGAAGCTGAATTATATGATTTCAAAACTATTTGGAAAGAGTATTTAAGCAATATTTAAATGAACCAATCCGAATCTACAAATGATAAAAATGCTCTATTAAACAATGTCATAGTCACAAAGTTTAACCCGTAAATAAAGGCATGAAAAAGTACAACTAAATATAATATTTATCAGGATGAATATGCAGATATATTTACAACTCCTATGATTTCATAACAGCATATAGTAAACATAGGAACAGATCAAAACTCAAATTAAATAAAATGCAGTGAAATTGAATGATGTGTTCACTAGGTGGGCCCCTCATCTGGTCATGAGGCTGGCCTTTCCATGTATTACGTATCTGAAATTCAACAGACAGATTTGTTTGTTCGTTGTTTACCGTCCCTTTCGAAAAAAAAAAATCACTCACATTTCCAGGTGACGCCAAGACACCTCTGAAACACTCTTATTAGTCATGGTGAACTTTATTATCAAATTGTTTAAAGAGTGAAGAATTCTAGATAGCTATAGGCATAAGATTGAGACGTCGCCGTTGTTTTATAAAGAACTACTCTGTAATCACATTTGGACGTTATTTTGTTTCCATAAAATGCTTGAAAATCACAGTAGAACAATGAAGGCCGTTCTGATAAAAACTGATTTTTATGAAATTGTATTTTATAAAACTTGGTCGACAATAAAAATAATTTTGAATCATCTTATTTAAAATATCTTTTCAGTCGGCGTGATTTAATTGGGTCGGTCGCGTTAGGGGAAACAAAGGTATTTTTTATTTTGGCCTGACTACTGAGCTGTGTACTCCTCCACAAATGGAACGGACCTTTTGCCCAAAAGTCGCTTGGTGACGATTACTGCGATACCTTGCCGGACCTCAGGGATCACTTCTTGGTCGCGACACACGGTCTGGCTTGTAGCCAACGGACCACACACGTCTTTGGTTTCGTTCCTGCGCCTTCTAGCTTCCCGCGCCCTGAACTCCCCCCGAGCTCTACTTACTGGGGCCAGTGGTAGCATTCCCTTTCCGGGGTCCAGGTTCTTTATATTCCTTACCCACTTTGTCTGTGGGAAACTCCCCGTCGGATGGCGGTAGTGTATATGTCTGCTGACTCGGTTCTTCTTTCCACATCCAAATTAACGAAACGGACAAGTAAAAATACAAACGGAGGCCTCATGAATTTGCTGCCAATGGGTCCTGGCTTCCTTCATGGTACGTAGAAATGAAGAGCAGGATTCTGCTGGGAAAGTCATACCCCCTCCTGCTACAAGGGGCGGATTTCTCTGTCCAGCTCGTCCATTTCTTTTTGGTTCACTGAAATCTCTAAAACATCCCTAGAGCAATCCTGAAAAATAGTTGTATGACAAATATTAAGAAAAAAAATTTCAAAATAAATCAATTATACCAAAGTATAGGAATAAGGCGCCAACAGTCCAGCTGTTTTATAATTATTCCAACTCTTTTATATTACCATGAAATAATAAATTAAATAAATTCCAAATGTTAATTACAAATTATTGCAAATAATATTTTTGAAAAATGTTACTTTCAAATTACAGATAGTTTTTGAAAAAAAATTCACTGAAATAAATGATAATAAAGTTATGGTGAGTAGATCTTCCTGGGTTTAATTCTTCTCCCAGTTCTTGTTTTTACAGGAGATCTTTGCCCAGGTTGGACTATTTGGAAGTGGTTCTGCTGTTTCGCTCAAGGTTCCATCAGAAGTTTGGTGTTCGTTATCTTCCAACCAATTGACTGGAGGTTGTCTCCCTTTGAATGGTTTCAAATGATCCACATGGACAGTTATTGGTGTACTTTCTGAATTTAACTGTATCTCATAAGTAACATTTAAAATTTTCTGAATAATGAGATATGGACCCGTCCAACCTTGACCAAATTTTTTTGACATAGCTGGTAAATAACATCTCCAAACCCATTCACCTGGTTCAAATTCACTTGGTTTTAAGCCTTTATCATAATAATGAATCTGTCTCTGAGAAGCAATACCCAAATTTTGATATGCAAACTCTAATGCATTGTTCATTGATACTTCTAACCATTTTACATACATTGAAGGACAGTTTCCCAGGATTTGCTGGTGGTATCCCAACCATGATATCTAACGGGCATGAAATTTCCCGACCCAACATGAGCAAGTTTGGAGTACACTTTGCACTTATGTGAGGGATTGCACGATAGGCCATCATGAGGTAGGGTAAATGGTCATCCCAATCATCTTTATGCAGACAACATGGCGATCAGAGTTCTATTAAAACGCTGAACAAGGCCATCAGATTGTGGTCTATATGGAGTGGTTCTGGTTTTCTCTATGCCTAAAAGTTTACAAAGTTCAGAAAATAATTCACTTTCGAATTCTCTCCCCTGATCAGTATGAATTTGATTTGGAACACTAAAACGTGAAATAAATTCAGTAACAAGTCTGTCAGCAACTGTAAGGGCAGTATTATCAGACACAGCGTATGCTTCTTTCCATGTTGAAAAATAGTCACCTACAAGAATGGTATACTCATTTCCATTATTAATTGTTGGTAAACCACATAAAATATCTATTGCAATTCGGTCTAATGGTTTTGTAGATTGAAGTAGAGAAGACTGAAGTGGTCTGTTGTGGAGATTTCCAAACCCTGGACCTGGTTTTCTACGTGCACAAAGATCACATGATTGACACCATTATTTTACATCTGTTTAGATTGCAAGAGCAAGTCCTTCTGCTAGTCACCAGAAATCACTTGATAACTCAGCAGCTTGTCCATGACATCTTTCAGAGTTACAAATGCACGTCCTCCTTCAGCAACAAAGTAGTCTAGGCCTTCCAGACTCTTTCTGACTTGGGCACAACATTGTGAAAGAATCCTGAACATTGTGCTATCTCCTGTAACATTGTCAAAATGACATTTTTAACAAAAATGTGTGAAAATATAATTATTTTCAAATGAAACAATAATTAAAATTAAGTTAATATAATACACTGTAAGATATTTTTTTGTATTCATTTATATTAGGATTTGTTTCTATATTTTGATATACAATTTTTTTCTTGAATGTTTTTTGAACATATAAAATTATCAAAATATATCCAGGGTGAAATTGCATACCTAATTGCATAAAGTTGTTTTCTTGACGATAAACTTTGTACCGCTGAAGTATATCAGCGGAATCCATGCACATCACTACATTTAGACACCTTGCGCTGGTCCATCTGAAATTGTCTTTTCACCATATAGGATGTCACGAACAATATGGCTGGAGGTAATGAAATCAAGGAAAGCATCAAGTTTATCTGGATCCATTCTTTTTCTGTTAATTTTCTTGTTTAGAATGGGAAGTGCAGCACCAAGTTTCTTCGAATGATTAAGGGCAGCATAATATCTGTGCGGTGTAATTTCGGGAATCATTGCAAGAACATCTTTGAATGACACTTTTAACCCCTTCCATGGCATATACGCTTTTCTACGCTTCTGGCGTGAAAAACGTGTAGAGTGTTGACAGATATTCATAACTTCTTTAATACTGCGAATATTGAAATAATTTTTGTATCATTAGAAAGAGGGAACAATTGCAAAGAAAGTTTGTTCTAAATTTTTTTTAATTTGATTTACCAGTTTTTCGTTATTTTGAGTTAAACAACGTGTATTATTCAAGCGATATTTGCCGCAATCGAAATCCACGCGGTACAAACACTTGTCAATTTTTCTTAGCAAATCACGTTTAAACAACTTCAGAAAATATCAAAACCAAACAGTTTATTCAATTAGATGTGTTAGAAACTAATTATCTAGTTAACATATAAATAAGCGTGTTAGATAATGATATAAAATGTTTTTAGTTGACAATTTCAAAAAATATTTTTGAGAGTTACGTTCGTAATACGATATATGGATATAAAATTGTTTGAATTTCCCTGGAAGGGGAAAAAACGAGTAAAAAATTGTTTAAAATACATATCCACTTTTACAATAAAGTAGATGGTTTTGTTGTTTTGATAAAAAAGAAAACATGCGAAAATATTATGATAATCTGTCGGGATCGTTCTGCATATATTTGGTAACATTCGTAACACGTGTAAACAATATGGCTTCTTGCGACATTTCTTCATCCCCAGAATCGTCAGATATAGATACAGACGAAGAATTTGGCGACGATTTATCCGAGTCTGGATCAGATTTTGATCAGGATGATTCAGACAGCGACCATTCCTTTGGAAGTGAGACAGACAGCGATGACAACCAGGACACAGATTCCACATTATTTGACCTTGACAGCCAGGCAAGGGACATTAGAGATTCTGACTTCTGGACTGATGTTGTGGAAGACTTTGATGTTCCAGACTTCGTCGATACTTCAGGTCCCAATCATCAGCTCTCTTCGGATGCAAATCCTCTCTTATATTTCCTGCTCTTGTTTCCCTTGAGTCTGGTACAGGTACTTGTGGACAACACCAATTCGTATAATGCTCAGAGTGGAGCCCAGGGTTGGACTGATACCACCATCGACGAGATGAAGGCATTCCTCGGATTACAAATTCTGATGGGGATTATTCAACTTCCCAGATACACTATGTATTGGTCATCTGATAAGTTTATCGGTAAGTTATAAAATTTGCACCTATATTGTTTTGTTTCTTTAGATTACTTTCTGTTACAATTTGAAAAAAGAAATATTGTCAGTCATTTCCTTTCCAGATTTTAAAAAGTACATTAAATTTTATTATATTAACAACGGACACTGATCATTTTTAACTTGATAAAAAATTAAAAATAAGGAATATTATTAGGCCTACATGTAATAAACTTATGTTAACGAAGTTCATAATTGTTGTGTCTCGCTTTGTCTGGAAACCTTCATGACTACAACATTTACTTTTTTTGTCTTTGTTTCGTGTGTGTATTAAAGACATAAACATAATGTATTGTACATTTTGTTTTTGTCTATAAATTGCACACCCATTCAATTTGTTTCATTTGTATTAAATTTATGTTTGTATTTCTATTCAAACAATATATATGTAGATGTTGAGCTGACCAATGTCTTCAAACCTTTACCATGAAACAACTCGGATCATAAACTTTTCTAAATATTGAGGAATATGTTGAATATAAAATGAAAATACTTTACACCTGCTTAGTGCTCTTCTGGAATTGGCAGTATAAGTCATTTAAAATTGTTTCTTTATTTCTTTTCTCATTTTCTAGAAATAAAATCCATTTATTGTTGAATTTATTTTTCAAAATTGACATTGATAAGTGAAATTTACAATCATATGCAGGTAACATTGGTTTTCAAGAAACGCTGAGTTTGAAAAGATTTGAAAAGCTCACTCGGTATTTCCATCTAAGTGATAATACTACTCAGGGAGCCAGAGGAACACCTGAATTTGACAGGTATGCAATTTATAATTCTCTATTTTAAAAGTTAATTAATATAAATATTCTAGAAATTATTCAACAGTGATCTTAAATTAATTATAACTAACATTAGTTACAGAAAACCAATAATCAGTTATGAAATTGACACTGATTCACATCACTATAGTTTAGTGTCTTCATTTTGTTTTATAGATTTATATTTACATTTGCTAATATCTTTCCTTATATGACTATAAATAATTTTGATATTCAATTTTCAATGACATGCAGTTGGGCAAACCACACGAGACTATTAGAAAGTCTTGAATGTGATGTCATATGACGCTGTAGTTACGTTATGTTGCATTTCTTTAACAATGTCCAAATAGCTCCTATTTTTCCTGGTAACACGAGTAAAAGTAAAATATAAATATAAGAAATAAAATATCATTTTTCAGAGTTTCATTGGGATGTGACATGAAGTCAGTACGTGATCAGATCTACTATAACGCAATTTGGGTGTTATAGAATTTGAACACGTGACCGACTTCATGTCACATTCCAATGAAACTCTAAAAATGATATCATATTTCTTAAATATTTCACATTTCTTTTCAACAGATTACACAAAATAAGACCTGTACTTGATGAGACAAGAAGAACATTCCGGAGTCAGATGAATCCACCTAAGCAGCAGGCTATTGATGAGGACATGGTTAAATACAAAGGGAGATTTTTTGCAAGACAATACATGCCAAATAAACCGGTCAAGGGAGGTTTTAAGGTTTGTATCAATGACATGCCTATTTGCATTCAATAAATTGATATTGTGATACACAAAATAATGTAATTTTTTTTTAAATTATTAATTACATATTTAAAAAAAAACACTAAGGAAGCATTAAAATTTTTTTATATGATGATGATGTGGATCAGGGAATGGAAGAGAAGGACAGGTACCGTATATACTCACATATAAGTCAGTCCGCCTATAAGTTGGTTGTATTTAATAAGCTTATATATCAGAGGGACTGACCTCAAATACTACCATTCATTTTATAGCTAGCCTACAAGTCTGACATAGAGTTTTGGACCAGAGATTTACTCCCAAAAATCTGACTCATAGGCGAGTATATACGGTAATCATCCCCCCAGTAACTGGTCCAACGGCTAATGTATATGTCTCTGAAATGCTAGGTGAATAATTATAAAAAAAATTTGATGCAACAAAATATTTTTTTCAGATATTCATGAGATGTGATGAGGATGGTTACTGCTACGATTATTGGCCATATATGGGAAAACATGACTTTTTTCATGCAAAGTCACTAGGAGAAAGAGTCGTCAAACACTTGTGTAGACCATTGAAATACAAAGGCCATCATGTGTTCTTTGACAGGTTTGTGTTTGAAACAACTTAAAATGACTTCAACATTGTTCAACAAGACTGAATGATAAAAAATTCATTATCAAAATAATTTCATATTTTTCAATGTCAAATATTTTTATACTTTATATAATATCAGGTTCTTTACATCCATTTCCTTGGTGCGAACCTTGCCTCAGAATGGGATTTTTAGTTGTGGGACAATAAAGAGCGACTCTGAAGGGTTTCCGCCAGAGTTAAGAAATCCGGATTTAAGGAGACGGGAGACATTCAAAAATACGGTGGGGTCATTAAAAAATCTTCTCCTCAAGAACCACTGGGCCAGAAAAGCTGAAACTTATGTGGAAGCATCCTTAGGTAGTGTAGATATTAAATTGTTAAATTTATGACCCCCGGGGGTAGGGCGGGGCTTTAATAGGGAATCCAAGTTTTACATAGAAATATATAGAACAAATCTTTAAAAATCTTCTTAGAAAACACTGGGCCAGGGAAGCTGAAACTGATATGGAAGCATCCTTGGGTAGTGTAGATATTAATTTGTTAAAATCATGAACCCCGGGGGTAGGGCAGGGCCACAATAGGGAATCCAAGACTTACATAGAAATATATATAGAACAAAAAGATCTGCATCAGCTAAGTTACTCAGGTGAGCGATGTGGCCCATTGGCCTCTTGCTGGATATATAAATTGCTATAAACAGGTCCAGGAAAATCACTATATTTAGCTATATAGGTATATCTACCTATATAGCTTTATTTACCTATAAAATATTGCTATATTTAGCTATTTTGGAATAAGTTTCAGTTTTATGAAAAGCAGACAAAAAGTCGCACAATGAGTCAGTATTAGTTTTCAACATATATATCAAAATCTTTCTGAAAGAAAATTCCACTGAAAATTAATGTCTTGTGCAATTTTTAGGTCACCTGAGTAACATCGTTGTGTGTTAACATTTGAACATTTTCAGCTTCTTCTCTGATACCACTGAACCATTTTCTACCAAATTTGGTATGCAGCATCTATGGATGAAGGGGAACAAATATTGTGAATTTCATGGTCCCCGTCCCCCTGGGGCCTGAGGGGTGGGGCCAAACCCACTAAAATTATTGCAATCTTAAAAAATCTTCTTCTTTACTCCCTGACATCAAGCAGACAAACTGTTAGCATGAATGTAATAAGCAATGAGTCCTCTACCTAAATTGTGAAATTTATGGCCCCAGGGTCAGAGGTTCTAGTGCTAGGGCGGGACTATATATATTATATAGTGAAAATGCATTATTTCTTTGAAAATCTTCTTCTCTGCTTCTGGGTATTAGATAGTTATGATGAGCAAGAATGCCTCTTCCACATTTGTTAATTTTATGGCCCCAGAGTCAGGGGTTCTAGTGTTAGGGCGGGGCTCTATAGATTATATAGTGAAAATGCATTCATTCTTTGAAAATCTTCCTCTCTGCTTCTGGTTTTTAGATAAACTAATTACATAGTTATGATGAGCAAGAGTGCCTCATCCAGATTTGTTAATTTTATGGCCCCAGGGTTTAGGGTTCTAGTGTTTCGCGGGGCTCTGTAGATTATATATAATGAAAATGCATTTATTCTTTGAAAATCTTCTCAGCTTCTGGGTTTTAAATAAACTAACTAGGTACATAGTTATAATGAGCAAGAGTGCCTCTTCCAGATTTGTGAATTTAATGGCCCCAGGGTCAGGGATTCTAGTGTTAGGGCGGAGCTATATAGATTATATAGTGAAAATGCATTTATTCTTTTAAAATCTTCCTCTCTGTTTCTGAGTATTAAATAAACTAAAATATTTAGCATAAAGTCATGATGAGCAAGAGTGCCTTTTCCAAAATTGTAAATTTATAGCCCTAGGGTCAGGAGTTCCAGTGTTAGGGCGCGGCTCTATAGATTATATAGTGAAAATGCATTTTTTCTTTAAAAATCTTCTTCTCTGCTTCTGGGTTTGAAATAAACTAACTGAATACATAGTTATGATGAGCAAGAGTGCCTCATCCAGATTTGTTAATTTTATGGCCCCAGGGTTTAGGGTTCTAGTGTTAGGGCGGGGCTCTATAGATTATATATAATGAAAATGCATTTATTCTTTGAAAATCTTCTTGTCTGCTTCTTGGTTTTAAATAAACTAACTAAGTACATAGTTATGATGAAAAAGAGTGCCTCTTCCAGATTTGTGAATTTTATGGCACCAGGTTCAGGGGTTCTAGTGTTGGGGTGGGGCTCTATAGATTATATATAATGAAAATGCATTTATTCTTTGAAAATCTTCTTCTCTGTTTCTGAGTATTAAATAAAATAATTGAGCACATGGTTATGATGAGCAAGAGTGCCTTTTCCAAAATTGTAAATTTTATAGTCCCAGGGTCAGGGGGTGTTAGGACGGGGCTCTATAGATTATATAGTGAAAATGCATTTATTCTTTGAAAATCTTCTTCTCTGCTTCTGGGTTTTAAATAAATTAGCTAAGTACATGGTTATAATGACAAAGAGTGCCTCTTCCAGATTTGTGAATTTTTATGGCCCCAGTGTCAGGGGTTCTGGTGTTAGGGCGAGGCTCTATAAATTATATAGTGAAAATGCATTTATTCTTTGAAAATCCTTTCTTTGCTTCTGGGTTTTAAATAAATTAGCTAAGAACATAGTTAAAATGAGAAAGAGTGTTTCTTCAAGATTTGTGAATTTTATGGCCCCAGGGTCAGGGGTTCTGGTGTTAGGGTGAGGCTCTATAGATTATATAGTCAAAATGCATTTATTCTCTGAAAATCTTTTTTTCTGCTTCTGAGTATTAAATAAACTAAATAAGTACACTGTAATGATGAAAAAGAGTGCCTCTTCCACATTTGTGAATTTTATGGCCCCAGGGTCAGGGGTTCTAGTGTAAAGGTGGGCTCTATTGATTATATAGTGAAAATGCATTTATTCTTTGAAAATCTTCTCTGCTTCTGAGTATTAAATAAACTAATTAAGCACATTGTTATGATAAGCAAAAGTTCCTTTTCAAAAATTGTGAATTTTATTGCCCCAGAATCAGGGGTTCAGGTGTTAAGGCTCTTTTGATTATTCAGTAAAAAAAACATTAATTCTTAGAAAATATTTTCCTTTGCTTTTGGGTTTATGCTAATGATCCAAGTATATATATTAATGATGAAGAAAGGTGCATCTAGCAAAATGATTATTTTTTATGCCCCCCCCCCTCCTGGGTCAAGGGTTGGTGGGTGGGAGTTACATGGTCTGAAAACAAATTAATGCTTTGAAATGCCCAAATTTTGCATGTACACTAAAGTTAATGCAAGGTATATATTATATAAAAAGGAAGAGTTTCACTATTCAGGGTTTTTTTAGGGGTCGTAGGGGGCCTGTATAAGGCCCCATTCCCAATGGTAAAAAGTATGTGTTTTTCCCAATTTCATTGTAGAAAATTCCCAAAAGAGAATCGAAACAAACAAAGCGATTAAAAAATGTTCAAACGCAGTAACATTTTTATCAAAAGTATTGTTCTAAATAAAAATCTAAAAGGCATTCTCCCAAAACTGATTGACTGAATGCAAAATAAGTCAAAGAAATACTTTGCAAGTAAAACAAAACCCCATTTATTTGAATTTATATAGAAAAAATATTAAATATGATACTTTTCCCAATATCAACCAAATGTCGCTATTTTTTCCCAATTAGAAAGGCCCAGGCCCTTGTTTTTAAGACCTAGAAAAAACCCTGCTATTGTAGTTTTCACACAATAAAACTATAGTCACCCCCCTTTAAATACTTCTAGATAACAACCCTAATCTTCTTTATTTGTGTCACTACAAGACATTTTATTATAACCCCCACAAACAAAGTTAGGGGGGTATATAGGAATCACCTTGTCCGTCTGTCTGTGCAATGGTGTCCGGTCCATATTTTTCTTAGAGGGACATTACAATCTACTACTCCACACTAAGATTGCTCATGACCCAAGGGTATGTCATGACCTTGACCCAAGGTCATTTGGGCAAGTTCAAGGTCACTGGAAGAAAAATTTCATAATTCGTGTCTGGTACATATCTTTCATATGGATAAACTTGGTAAATTCTCATTTCACACAAAGATTGCCCATGAAACCCTATTTTGTGTCATGACCTTGACCCAAGATCATTTGGGGAAGTTCAAGGTCACTGGAAGAAAATTTCATAATTCGTGTCTGATCCATATCTTTCTTATGGATAAACATGGTAGGTTCTAATTTCACACAAACATTGCCCATGACCCAATTGTGTGTCGTGACCTTGACCCAAGGTCATTTGGGGAAGTTGAAGATCACTGTTAGAAAAATTTCATAATTTGTGTTTGATACATATCTATTATGGAAAATATTACTTCTGAAAAATCCAGCGGTGGGTATATTTTGTCCAGTTTGGACAGTTCTTGTTGTATCATAATTGGTTTTACATAGGAATATATAGGAAAAATCTTTAAAAATCTTCTTTTCAAGAACCACTGGGCCAGGAAAGATGAAACTTATGTGGAATCGTCTTCAGGTAGTGTAAATTCAAGTTTGTTCAAATCATGACCCCTGGGCTAGGGTGGGGCCAAAATGGCCGACCCAAGTTTTACATAGGAATATATAGGAAAAATCTTTAAAAATCTTCTTCTCAAGAACCGATGGGCCAGGAAAAATGAAACTCATGTGGAATCATCCTCAGGTAGTGTAGATTCAAGTTTGTTCAAACCATCGCAGCTAGGTTAAGGCCGCCCATAGGAAATAAGCCTTAAAATATTCCGAAAAAATCAATATAATGATGATATTTTTTTTATTAGCATGAGTTTTAATTTAATGGGAACTATACTAATGCATATGTATGTATGGGGTCTCAACCGAGTTCGGCCAACGCGACTTCACGTACATCAGCTGTTTGTCACGTGACATGTTTAAAATTAGAAAAAATATGTACGGATACAAAGATCGTAAAAGTTCAACGATATACAGATAATTTTTCACTATGAAATTGATTGTGTTTTCTCTAAGACAAATTTCTTCACCCGAAAAGTGCTGGGAGCAACTTCTCCATGCCCGGGAAATATATAAAATTTAGCCGACTTTTGATAAACTATGTGCATTTACACTATATGCATTGAAGAAATGTAAAACTACGGAAAAACTCAACAGCGCATAACTTGCTCCCAGCACTTTTCAAAATAGTAGGGACAATAGCTACATGTGTATGAAATATTATAATTTATAATCAAGCGGATATCGTTGAACTTTTGAGATTTTGGAGGGGTTGTACATGTGATTGTAGTACGTTTCTATATAAAATTGCATGACTGCGGCTTTATAAGAGACCTAATAGTTATCAATTAAATAAGACTGTGAACTATTGATAAACGCATTCAAAAATATGAATCAATAAAAGTCAGATCACGCTTTATTAGATTTAATTTTCATATTTTCAGTTCAGCTAATAGCTTTATCTGCGTCTCAAGTACAGAGAAACTGCGTGTCAAACTAGCCTATGACGTCATATATGTTAGTACAGCGAGATCAAGTTGGCTTTGATTTTACATTCGAATAGTGTTGTAATGACAAGATAAGTTACACATTGATTAATATTTACAATTATCATGAGAAATCAAAGTGTGTAAGAGTATATGAAAAAGAAAATTATTATTTATTCGCCGAGATTCATTTGTACATTTTCACCGTGACGTCATAATCGAATTCCCGAGGCTCTGCATACACTGAGCTACCTTGGGTAGCCCTTAACCTAGTTGCGATGACACCCGGGGCTAGGGTTGGGCAAAAATGGCCGACCAAAGTTTATATAGGGATTTATAGGGAAACCTTTAAAATCATCTTTACAAGTACTTCAAACCTATGATTGGTGATATTAATATGGAATCATCTTCAGGTAGTGTAGATTCAAATTTGTTCAAATCATGAACCCCTGGGGGGTTAAAATTCAATCCCCCCCCCCCAGTAAACTTTCATTTCTGATCTGATATGTGCTTTTTCCTAGCCAATGTGCTCAGGTGAGCGCTGTGGTCCCTGGGCCTCTTGTCACATTTACTTCTCCTCAAGAACCACTGGGCCAATTTTGACCAAACTTGGTACAAAGCATCCTTGGGTGAAGGGGAATTTAAATTGTTAAAATGAAGGGACATATCCCCTCGCAAGGGGAGAAAATCAAGGAAAGACAAAAATAGGGTTGGGTCATTAAAAAATCATCTTCTCAAGAAACACTGGGCCAGAAAAGCTGAAACTTATGTGGAAGCATCCTGGTATATTATAGATTCTAAATTATTCACATCATGACCCCCATGGGAAGGGCGGGGCCACAATGGGGAATCAGTTTTATATAGAAATATATAGGAAAAGTCTTTGAAAATCTTCTTCTCTAGAACCACTGGGCCAGAAAAGCTGAAACTTATGTGGAAGCATCCTGGTATAGTTTACATTCCTAATTGTTCACATCATGACCCCCGGGGGAAGGGCAGGGCCACAATTGGGTATCAAAATTTTACATGGAAATATATTGGAAAAATCTTTAAAAATCTTCTTCTCAAGAACTGCTGGGCCAGGAAATCTGAAACTTATGTGGAAGCATCCTGGTATAATGTTGATTCTAAATTGTTCAAATAATGACCCCCAGGGGAAGGGCGGGGCCACAATGGGGAATCAAAGTTTTATATTGAAATATAAAGGAAAAATCTTTGAAAATCTTCTTCTCAAGAACCACTGGGCCAGAAAAAGTGAAACTTATGTGGAAGCATTCTGGGGTAGTGTAAATTCTAAATTGTAGGAATCATGACCCCTGGGGGAAGGGCGGGGCCATTGTAGGGAATCAAAGTTTTACGTAGAAATATATAAGAAAAATCTTTGAAAATCTTCTTCTCAGGAACCACTGGGCAAAAAAAGCTCAAACAAATGTGCCCATGGAAGGATCATTGGGAAGTATAAATTTCAAAATGTCTAAATTATGATCAGTGGGGTAGGGTGGGGATGCATTATGTATAACAAGGGGGAAATCCGGTAAAGAACAGAATGGTCAAAGCTTCTCAGGTGAGCGATGTGGCCCATGGGCCTCTTGTTATAGATACTTGTGAACATCCTTTTTAGAAAACATGATCATAATGATTATAATGTACAGTAATAATGTACAAAGATCACGTACATTTTATATTTTTACAATTAAATTGTATAACATATTTCTAATATACAAAGTATTTGTTCAAGTCATCACAGATCATAGAATCGCCCAATAGTAAGAGGAAGGAGATAACAATAGAGTCGATGGAAGGTACTTCCCGAGTAGTTTGTAAATTGTGGGGAGACCATGCCGACAAGTGTCTGCCGCAGAATGATGAAGTCGTGACTGTCTGCAACGTAGAAGTTGCAACATTTAAAGATATAATTTCACTAAATTCAACCCTGCTTACTTCCATAAAGGTATGAACTGAAATTCTTGTTCTCTTAACCTTTACATTTTTAGGTCACCTGAGTAAAGTTACATCACCTGAGTAAACTCAGGTGACCTATTCCTATCCATTTTCATCCGTCAGCGTACAGTAATGTTTGAACATTTTGAGCTTCTTTTCTGAAGCCAGTAAACCAATTTCAACCAAATTTGGCATAAAGCATGCATGTAAAACAAAAATTGTTAATTTCATGATCCCTGTCGCCTGCAGGATGGAACCAAAACCACTCAAATTAGTGCAATCTTGAACAAGATGTGTTTTGAAAACACTATTCACCCATTTTCAACAGAATTTTAAACAAGAGGCCCACGGGCCTTATAGGTCACCTGAGTATTGTGTAACAACTTTCAAACAATTAAATTTGGTTCGTGTTTTAAACCAGAAGCCATGAAATTCACAATTTTGAAAGAGACACCATTGCTTATCATAATTAAAAATACTCTACTTACTCAATACCCAGAGGTAGATCAGAGTTACAAAGAGAAAATGTTCTTCCACTTTATAACCAGTTGTGCACCTCACCCAAAAAGAACCACTGACCTTGGGGCCACATATTTCAAAATTTTGCAAATTTTATCATAAAATGGTTGATTAATACCAAAGAGCAGGTTTCAAAGCATTAATTTATTTTCAGATTATGTACCCCCCCCCAACCCCTCGGGGCAAAAAAAAAACCATTTTGCTAGATGCACCTTTCTTCATCATAAATATATATACTTGGATCATTGGCATAAAATTCACAATTATGGAAAAGGCACTCTTGCTTTCCATAACTATATGCTTAGTTAGTTTATTTAATACTCAGAAGCAGATAAGAAGATTTTCAAAGAATAAATGCATTTTCACTATATAATCTATAGAGCCCTGCCCTAACACCAGAACCCCTGACCCTGGGGCCATAAAATTCACAAATCTGGAAGAGGCACTCTTGCTCATCATAACTATGTACTTAGTTAGTTTATTTAATACCCAGGAGCAGAGAAGAAGATTTTCAAAGAAATAATGCATTTTCACTATACAATCTATATAGCCCCGCCCTAGCACTAGAACCCCTGACCCTGGGGCCATGAATTTCACAATTTTGGTAGAGGACTCAATGCTTATTACATTCATGCTAACAGTTTGCCTGCTCGATGTCCATGAGTAAAGAAGAAGATTTTTAAAGATTGCAATAATTTTAGTGGTTTTGGCCCCACCCCTCAGGCCCCAGGGGGGCGGGGACCATGAAATTCACAATTTTTGTTCCCCTTCACCCATAGATGCTGTATACCAGATTTGGTTGAAATTGGTTCAGTGGTTTCAGAGAAGAAGCTGAAAATGTTCAAATGTTAACACACGACGCACGACGACGGACGAAAACGGATAGCAATAGGTCACCTGAGTTACTCAGGTGACCTAAAAAAACACCACTTTTATCATATGGGCCATAGTCAAGGGCACAAGATCACAGATGTTGATGTCATTCAAAAGAACTTGATACATTGATATGATTCACTGTATTGTTTATCTTTTAGTCCATGGGGCTATTATTTAAAAAAAATGTCCACATGTAGACGTGGAGCAATTGGTTGTTTATAGTGTGACCCATATTATAGGGTCCATGTTCTTGACATGTTAAAAAAGTGCTGATATATTTGATTATTGCAGACCCTACAATGTGGTTGAATGTATGTGACCCAATAGTTCATGTACCTGATTTAGACTATTTTGTATAGGAGAAATTCACTCCAAAGGAGGCTTTTAAAAGAATGCCTCATGAACCTGATTCTATATGCATGGTCAGGATGTGTAGGAAAGTAGAGAGACTTAAAGTAATTGCAGTGTAACTGTATTTAAGATATGATTACTTATTGTAGAAATGATAACTGGTGAATATGGTGAAACAGGGGGTGAGCAG
The DNA here is from genome assembly GCA_003671525.1 of Saccostrea glomerata. Lineage (NCBI taxonomy): Eukaryota > Metazoa > Mollusca > Bivalvia > Ostreida > Ostreidae > Saccostrea > Saccostrea glomerata. Next base: position 218,204 of record PRKT01000212.1, on the reverse strand, counting down.
TCTGTTATGAATGAGGGAGAGCTAAGATGCATATTAAAATGCAGTAATGTCAATCCTGAGTTGTCCACAGAGAGAAACAGTGTTGTTTCACAGACAACTAATGAACAACTTTGTGAGGACTCCAGCAATGGTAATGTATTCGATACATTGATATGTTTCACTGTATTGTTTATCTTTTAGTCCAAGAGCCCATTATTTTCAGAAAAAATATGTCCACATGTAGATGGAGAGCATTTGGTTTTGTCTTAAGTGTGACCCATATTATAGGGTCCATGTTTTTGACATGTTAAAAAGGTATTGGTATAGTTGATAAATGTAGGCCCTATAATGTGGTTTAATGTATGTGACCCAATAGTATAGGTACATGATTTAGACTTTTTTTTATAGGAAACTTCACTCCAAAGGAGGCTTTTAAAAGAATGTCTCATGAACGTGATTTTGTAAGCATGGTCAGGATGTGTAGGAAAGAAGAGAGACTTTAAGTAATTGCAGTGTAACTGTATTTAAGATATGATTACTTATTGTAGAAATGATAACTGGTGAATATGGTGAAACAGGGAGTGAGCAGTCTGTTATGAATGAGGGAAAGCTAAGATGCAAATTAAAATGCAGTAGTGTCAATCCCGAGTTGTCCACAGAGAAAAACAGTGTTGTTTCACAGACAACTAATAAACATCTTTGTGAGGACTCCAGCAATGGTAATGTATTTGATACATTGATATGATTCACTGTATTGTTTATCTTTTAGTCCATGAAGCTATTATTTTCAAAAACAAAATGTCCACATGTAGACAAGGAGAAATTGTTTGTTTATAGTGTGACCTATATTATAGGGTCCATGTTCTTGATATGTTGAAAAAGTATTGGTATATTTGATAAATGTAGGCCCTATAATGTGGTTTAATGTATGTGACCCAATAATTCAGGTACATGATTTAGACTTTTTAGTTCTTCTGAGCCAAAGGCTCAAAGCGCCAATGCTATGGCCATTTCTGCAGTGTGCAGTGTGTGTAAACTTTTTAGAAAATGAGCCATTACTGAATAACCTCTTGGCCAATCATTGTTAAATTTGTCACAGGGTATTCCTGGCCCAAGGGGTACCATTTATACTTAAGCAAGGGTTAGGACCCTTAAACAAAGAGATATAATCTGGGGAAAAAAACCAAAATACTGTTTGCAAAAAAATCTTTTCCTTCAGAACCACCAGGCAGATTTTCATCAAACTTACATTTTTTCCTACTAGTCCATTAGGTCATTTTTTTTCAGAAAAAGAAATGTCCACATATAGATGTATGTAGACTAGAGCAATTGGATTTGTCTAAAGGGTGACCCATATTATAGGGTCCATGTTCTTGACATGTTAAAAAAGTATTTATATAGTTGATAAATGTAGGCCTTATAATGTGGTTTAATGTATGTGACCCAATAGTTCACGTACATGATTTAGACTATTTTTTTTATAAGAAAACTTCACTCCAAAGGAGGCTTTTAAAAGAATGCCTCATGAACCTGATTCTATATGCATGGTCAGGGTGTGTAGGAAAGTAGAGAGACTTTAAGTAATTGCAGTGTTACTGTATCTAAGATATGATTACTTATTGTAGAAATGATAACTGGTGAATATGGTGAAACAGGGGGTGAGCAGTCTGTTATGAATGAGGGAAAGCTAAGATGCATATTAAAATGCAGTAGTGTCAATCCTGAGTTGTCCACAGAGAGAAACAGTGTTGTTTCACAGACAACTAATGAACAACTTTGTGAGGACTCCAGCAATAGTAATGTATTCGATACATTGATATGTTTCACTGTATTCTTTGTTTATTCAATAGTCAATGAGGCCATTATTTTCAGAAAAAAATGTCCACATGTAGACGTGGAGCAATTGGTTGTCTATAGTGTGACCCATATTATAGGGTCCATGTTCTTGACATGTTAAAAAAGTGCTGATATATTTGATTATTGCAGACCCTATTATGTGGTTTAATGTAAGTGACCCAATAGTTCAGGTACATGCTTAAGATTTTTTAGCTCTTCTGAGCCACAGGCTCAAAGAGCTTATACTATGGCCATTTCTGCAGTGTGCGTAAACTTTTTAGAAAATCAGCCATAACTCAAGAACCCCTTGGCCAATCATTGTTAAAATGTCACAGTGTATTCTTGGCCCAAGGGCTACCATTAATACTAAAACAAAGGTTGGGACCCTTAACCCTTTAACTACCAGAGATTTTGTGTATTTTGCTGCATATTGATTAAAAATTTTCGAATATAAATTTCGGCATTTTCTAGTCACTTTTACATAAAGCAACCCATATATTTTCTGAAAGGTAAAATCCTAAAGTATTTGATTTCGTAGAGTCAAATGACATTGCTGTTGCCATGGCAACGAATAAGACCCATAATTGCTAAATATGTGTTTTTCTTCTTTTTACTTCTTAGAAATACACACAAATTTACAACTAACGCTTCCATAACAGAGATTTAGTGATACTATAAAAACAAAGCATATTGTGAACTTTTTTAAGCTATACTTGTTAATTTTATTTTAAAGCAGGGGGGGGGGGGTCGGGGGGCATAATGTCCGTCATCCGTAAGCATCTTTTAACCCCCCAGAGATTGTTCAAACTGAAAGAAAAAATTTCAGATGAAAATTAGGAAGCTTTTACTCACTGTTATTTATACTCTAAAAGGTAAAATGCTGAAGAATTTTATTTGGTATAATAAAATGGCGTAACGGTTGCCATGGCAATTGAATGCATCCCGAAACTGCAAAAATGTGACTTTTCAAGTTTTCTTTGGAGATGCACAAATATAAATTGAATAACATTCCTTTTTTTGCAGAGTAATGTCTGATAATATTCATACAAAGCATTCAAATAGTCAGTTTTCAATTGAATTTTAGATTTTGTGTTCAAAAACCTATGGTGTCCGGATAGGGTCATTAGCGTTAGCGCGACATCGCGTTCAGATAAACGAGACATCGTGCTAACACACAACACGCCGTCGCGCTAACACAACTTTGCACAACACGCCGTCGCGCTAACACATTGTTTGGTATAACTTTTGAATCATTGAAGATAGAGACTTTATATTTGGTATGCAAACTCCACTAATTAAGTTCTTACAAATGACACCAAGGTAAATGACCTTGTGACCTTGACCTTTATGCTAACAATAGCTTTGTTTGAACTTTGTTGCCACCTGGCACATAGTGTTTCACAAATACATCTTGCTTAAAAATTATTTTAGAATTGACTTCAGTGAAATAATACTTTTTGATTGACGTAATAGACCATGATGAAAATTTAATAACAGTATGTCAAAAATACAAAATTTATCATCTTAGATACTTACATAGCTGTCAACATATACATTCATATATAAAGACAAAGGCATCTACACAAAAACCTGGTTATAATCACATCACAATGTTTGTTTTTCATGGTACAACTATTAAGTAAAATGGTGCATTAACAGGTATGTATTATAATAAGAAATTTAACAAAATGCAGTATGATCAGAGAAGAAGAATAAGCTTACAACATAGGTAACGAAGCTAAAACCAATCACTTTAGGTTTCTAATATAGTGTCATACCAAAAACATGACAAGTATACATGCACATTCAATATTAAATACTTTTTCATAACAATACTGCTGTATGACTTGCATTTGAAGAAATATATTACAACAAGAGGCCCATGGGCCACATCGCTCACCTGAGAAGCTTTGACAATTCTGTCCTTTACTAGATTTACCCCTTGTAATACATATTGTGACCCCATCCTACCCCACTGATCATAATTTAGACAATTTGAAATCTACACTACCCCAGGATGCTTCCATATAAGTTTCGGCTTTTCTGGCCCAGTTGTTATTAAGAGGAAGATTTTCAAAGATTTTCCTATATATTTCTATGTAAAACTTTGATTCCCCATTGTGGCCCCGCCCAATCCCCGGGGGTCATGATTTGAACAATTTAGAATCTACACTACCCCAGGATGCTTCCACATAAGTTTCAGCTTTTCTGGCCCAGTGGTTCTTGAGAAGAAGATTTTCAAAACTGTTTCATATATATTTCAATGTAAAACTTTGATTCCCCATTGTGGCCCTGCCCAACCCCCGGGGGTCATGATTTGTATAATTTAAAATCTTGACTATCCAAGGATGCTTCCACATAAGTTTCAGCATTTCTGGCACAGTGGTTCTTGAGAAGAAGATTTTCAAAGACTTTTCCTATATATTTCTATGTAAAATTTTGATTCCCCACTGTGGCCCCGCCAAATCCCCGGGGGTTATGATTTGAACAATTTAGAATCTACACTACCCCCGGATGCTTCCACATAAGTTTCAGCTTTTCTGGCCCAGTGGTTCTTGAGAAGAAGATTTTTTAATGACCCCACCCTATTTTTGTCTTTTCTTGATTATCTCCCCTTGCGAGGGGATCTTCAGTTTAACAATTTAAATTCCCTTTCACCCAAGGATGCTTTGTACCGAGTTTGGTCAAAATTGGCCCAATGGTTCTTGAGAAGAAGTCGAAAATGTGAAAAGTTTACGGACGGACAGACGGACGGACGACGGACACAATGTGATCAGAAAAGCTCACTTGAGCCTTCGGCTCAGGTGAGCTAAATATAAATGGAAATAGACCAATATAAAATGTTAACATTGAAAAAACTCACAGGTACATGTATATGTACATACATTTTCCATGTTATGACTACATGATGAAATATACAAGATCTTGATACATGTACATTGTTACTTAATATTTTGAAAGGAATTACTAAGAAGACAAAATTCACCACAGAGTTACTATACATGTATTTATATTTCCATTTCTAATTATATTCTCTGTGATAACTCATTGAAAGTTAACGGAGTTGATATCTTGAAAATTCTACTGGAATAAAATAAGGCTGGTTGATAGGTCAGGAGCTATGGAGGCCTACATGTGTAATATGCTTGCAAATCTCGTACGCATTTTTCTCTGTGTCTGATGCTAAGGAGGCCAAATATGCATGTATTAAAATTTCCTCCGGCTGCCTTTGTGTTTGACGTCAGTGAGCAAACACTAACAACAAATAAAGTAAAAGAATCTGACTTGTTTCAAGAAAAAGTCAATCACAAAATGAACCAGATTTAATTTGAGCACTAAGCTCACAAAATGATTTTTGAAAACTTGTCATCTACTACATCTTCTACCCAAGATGATGAGTCCATGGGCAAAGGAGAAAGTGAATTGGTGTTATACAGTTAATGGTTTGTGTTGAGGATTCTAAAAAAAAAAAAACTTCACAGAAATGGAGCCCACACCCCACTTGTTTCACAAATTCCTTGTCTATTTTTGACAGATATTTATTTTTACCTTATAAGTAATGATTATACCTTCAGTACTCTTTTTTTTTGGCTTGCATGGAGTATACTGGCGGGCGTAATGGTTCCCCTTGTATCTCACCATTCCTTCATCAATACTTTGACATTTTCCAGGCTCGTAATACTTCTTGAATTGTTCTCGTGTTGCAGTTACCAGAGGACGAATCTTATGAAATCTACAAAATGAAACCAAATACGGATAATCAAGGTTTTTTCCACAATTAATAGTTACCCCCCCCCCTCCCGAATAAAAAAAAGAATGTACTGAATTCCTTACGTAGCAATGCACTGCTAATAAACCATATGTTCAAAAACCAAAACCCGACACTTCTACACAAATTTCAAAAGGTTAAAACATACAATACACATTAAATTTTTAACGCTTACGTCATACTTTTAATGAGTGTTTTTTTTTAGAATTCAACTCATTTTATTAAAAATCTTGAAAAGCATAAATAAGTACAAACCTAGGGATTTTTGCTTTAGTCTGGCTTCAACATTGACGTCTACGATGATACTCGGATCTCTTCGGATGGCTTGTATCATGCACAATGGAGTCAGTCGAGGATTGCCCATTGTAACGATGACTTCCTGGCGGGAAATTAACAAATAATGAGCCCGATTTCATTTTCTGAACCCAATATACCGGTATCTTAAAGCTTACAGCATAGCGAGTATTGAAATTCTAATTTTTCTTCTTTTGGATCTTTCTGATACGGAAAAAGAGATAATATCCCAGAGAAAAGAGTTGGAGTTACCAAGACTATTGGTGTTTTTTGGATAGAGGATAACTAGGAAAAATTTCAATCGTTTGGAATGAAACTGAAATTTTTACACAGGTCAAGACCTTTTTGGATTCTGTTATCGCCCTTTTTGCCGTATACTACATCTTTCATCTCGCACATCCCCGCCCATACTCTCCATTTTTAAATCTTATCCAAGAATACACGATGAATGTGCCGTACACTGTTCAGAAGTCCAAAAAATTTCTCCATTTGACAAAAACTATAAATCAACAACTTAAACCAGAAGACTCTGTCTCTCTAATAATTTTCATTGTACATACGTCATAAATGGCTTTAATAAATCAAATAGTTAGGTAAATAAAATAAATCTAAAAAATCTTTTTATCAATGAGAAGGTTTTAAGCTATTACAAACACTCCTTTTAGATCCACCTACACATTTTTTTGTACATATTTTTACATAGACATTTCAAACATTGGTCATGCACTTGAATCCATTTGGTCAAGAAGTTTTATATTGCCCAGGGCAAATATTACCAAGAATTTGAATCTTATACTCATGTAGACAGTTCTCTGGAGAATTTTATGTAAATATAATCCTTTTTTCTGACCAAAATTCCCAGACAAAGATAGAGACATCATCCTATCATCACTGATTTATAATTACATTGTTATTAGTCAGATGGGCTTGGCTCCATAAAATCCATATCATTTGAATTATTTCTGCTGGGGATTTTCCCATTACATATATATGCATACTTATACCATATATGAAAGATCACTTTTTACATATTAACAGATAAAACTTTAATATCATTTTTTTTTAACAGAAACCGATACAGACACAACCGTACAGAATTTAGAGGGCCCCGCCCTCCCCTCAACAGGTACCACCACCACCAGAAAGAGAGAGGAGGAGGAGACTATCGCTACCGCAACATCGGAGGGTGGTGGTGGCACAACAGGTAGCGGCTACTGCTCAACCAGAGAGAATAGTGGTGCCACCACCACCCAAACTACCACCACTGAGGATCCTTCGGGTCCCCTCATCACCCCATCCACCACAGAGTTAAATAACTTAAGTACCCCTGAGAGCCCTAATATTACCTTGCTAGTTATAGGTAATTTTTTATGCAAATGTTGATACACATCATCAAAATTAATTGTCTTTAATTTTTTTATACCCATTGTTGACTATATATTAAAACATTAAAAGAAAAAAAGCATCACTTTGATATTAGCCAGAGAGCAATAGCATTAGCTGTTTTAAATAGAAGAATGCTGAATTTTGCATACTCCGTCTTTATTTTCTACAAGTGAAATATCCAGCCTGTCTGATGTTTCATAATATGATGTATCTACTATTCCTGCTGCAGCACCCTTATCTAAACCTAGCATTGAACAAATAGAGTTAACCACTTTTAACCCCTTGAAAAGGGTGACAAGGTCAATGATCAAATGCCAAACTAAAAAGAACATGTAAGGAAAAGAAAAGGAAATTTCATTTTATCTCATTTCTTTTCAAATTTATAAAATATCTTGTCTCAAAACCATTATTTTATTTGATTCCATTGTCATTGTTTACAAAGACAAAAACGTATGTATATGTTACATAAGGGAATACTATTTTATGCTATATTATTACCAAGGACAGAGGATACTAAACTAGTCATAGTTACATTCTTTTAGTAAATATATAATTAATCATTTTGTCTTGGTGTCAGAATATAATCAGTATTGGTTTTCACTTTATATCAATGTACAATTACATTTTACTTTATATCAATGTACATTTACATTTTACTTTATATCAATGTACATTAAATAATGTAGCATTTTTATGTAGTGTAGTACTAAATATTATAGATATAATTTGAAACTGACCTTTTTTTTTTCATTTCTCCATGATTGCCCGACACGCCCATTCAGGTGAAAGGATAAAAACTTCAGTAAGTTGTTTTAATTAACAAAGAACATAAATTCCAAAACAAAATGTTTTTAAAGAGCCAATCCAATTAACAGTCTTCACAGTCTACACTGAGAAAACAGGTGTGCAATCATGTTATGTACATGAAATACCGGTTATTACGGACGCCGTTTTATTAGTTCTACTGGTCAGAGACCAGAAGAGCTTTTGCGATAGTAATGCGTCCGGCGTTCGTCCGTCTGTAAACAATTTTTCAAAAGGCTACTCCTCCTACAATTTTAGTTTGATTTCAATATAACTTGGCACACAAGTAGACTACATTAAGATACATAGAATGTTTCATCGGTTTTTGATTGCGATGAACGGTGTTGCCATGGTTACTAAAAAAAGAATTTTCTGTGAAATTCCTTCAAAACGCTACTCCTTCTACAGTTTTGGTCTGATTTCAATATAACTTGGCACACAAGTAGACTACACTAAGATACAAAGAATAGTGCATCGGTTTTCGATTTCGATGAACGGTGTTGCCATGGTTACTAAAAATAGAATTTTCTGTAAAATTACTTAAAAACACTACTCCTTCTACAGTTTTTGTCTGATTTCAGTATAACTTGGTACACAGGTAGACTGCACTTAGATACATAGAATAATCCATCGGTTTTTGATTTCGATGAACAGTGTTGCCATGGTTACTGAAAATAGAATTTTCTTTGAAATTCCTTTAAAACGCTTCTCCTTCTACAGTTTTTGTCTGATTTCAATATGACTTGGCACACAAGTAGACTACACTAAGATACATAGAATAGTGCATCGGTTTTTGATTTCGATGAACGGTGTTGCCATGGTTACTAAAAATAGAATTTTCTGTGAACTTCCTTTAAAACGCTACTCCTTCACAGTTTTTGTCTAATTTCAATATTACTTGGCACACAAGTAGACTACTCTAAGGTACATAGAAAAGTGCTTCGATTTTTGATTTCGATGAACGGTGTTGCCATGGTTACTAAAAATAGAATTGTCTGTGAAATTCCTTTTAAACCCTACTCCTTCTACAGTTTTTGTCTGATTTCAATATAACTTGGCACATAAGTAGACTACACTAAGATACAGAATAGTGCATCGGTTTTTGATTTCGATGAACGGTGTTGCCATGGTTACTAAAAATAGAATTTTCTGTGAAATTTCTTAAAAACGCTACTCCTTGTACAGTTTTTGTCTGATTTCAGTATAACTTGGCACACAAGTAGACTATATTAAGATAAATAGAATAGTGCATCTTTTTTTTAGATAAACGGTGTTGCCATGGTTACTAAAAAAAGAATTTTCCTTTAAAAGGCTACTCCTTCTACAGTTTTGGTCTGATTTCAATATAACTTGGCACACAAATAGACTACACTAAGATACATAGAATAGTGCATCGGTTTTTGATTTCGATGAACGATATTGCTGTGGTTACTAATAGAATTTTCTGTGGAATTCCTTATAAATGCTACTCTTTCTACAGTTTTTGTCTGATATCAAAATAAGTTGGCACATGAGTAGACTACACAAAGATAGTGCAATGGTTTTTGATAAGTACAAACCAGTAGAGCTACAGTCTCGACAGAGACTTCTGGTTATTTACTGCCATGAAGTGATTTCGATTAAGCGATATCACCAATTCGTTTTGATATCACGAATAGATGATATCACCTATTTGAATTTCTATATAACATGAACATCAACATAAAATGAATGCTACCTATAAAACGTAGAACTGGAACAAAGAAAATTCGGACTATCCAGTTTTCATGCGTTCTCACAATTTTTGTTATAGATATAAATGATATCTATATAAATATCTATCAAGTGATATCACATATTTAAAATTCTATGGTGATATCACCTCTCAAAATTTGAATAGGTTATAGCACTTATTTGAATAGGTGATATCATGAAATATTTGTCTATAGATGTAATTATCTATTTAACTTTCTCTTTATCTATCTCTTTTTATTTTTCTATCTTTATACATGTATATACATTTTTTGATGCGGGACGACCACAGCAAAGAACAAGATTACATACCCCTTGCCTTTTATGAAGACAAGAATGATGATCGTGTCAGCCCAGATAAAGAAGAACATTAAAGTTTATGTTTAAAGTGACCCACAGACACGAACCATTAAAAGTGCGTATTGAAATCAAAGTACTCCGGTGAACTGAAAAGTGTTTTTCTGAGCAATTGTTTTGTTTACAAATCAGGTGAAGGGAAAACGGCAATATGTCCCATTGGAGACCCAACCTTTGCAAGATTCTGTCCTGTAGCGACACTTCTTACAAAATTAGACTCCTCCACAAAAATGGTGAATCATGAAAAGAGAAACTGCAAGCAATGTTATAGTCGTAGAGTACATGCATCTACCCATTTTTTCTGGTATGACACCACAAAGAAATTTAAAAAAAAATGAAAACAGAATATGTCCGAACACCCGCCATCATTATGAAAATTTTCTAAAAAACGGCAAACCAACCGAGGTTTAAAATAAACCATCCATCCTTACACAGGAAACAAAAGAAGCACAAACTAAACAAGTCATCCCGCATGTCACAACCATACATAGCACAGCTTTTGCAATGCAGATCAGCATTTTAAACAGTTATTCGAACACACTGCCTCCACTATCATAACTGTCCTCTAAGCAGTTGAATTCATTGCTTTCACTGAGAGCATCTGGAGCTTCTGAAATTTGAGACAAACGTGCAAATAGGTTCGTGACTGTTTGTTACGACTTCCTATGACAGCTGTAGGTAACACGGACCCTGAGTGGTCGTACTAATATTTCTTCTTAACAGTGCCTGTATGGTGTTATTTAGACGTTCACTGGCATTGTGTCCTGTAAAGTTTGTTCCTTTCTGAGTCTCGTAATTTTATGCTTTACACTTAAATTTCTGTTTTGGGTGATGAATTTAGACGGTTGATTTCGCTCCATGTTGTAGACAATCAACGTTATTAACGCTTCGTAAAATGTGAACGTCTCCGCGTCCTCAGAACAAACGCACAAAAGATTAAGACAAAATCTTGCAGGTGCGCGTCTAAAATACCTCCTTGTAAAGAGGCTGGTTCAACAAGAACAAAGAAACAAATTATCAGGTATAAAGTACATATTATGGATGGACTGGGCATTCTTCTCTTTCCTCGCATATCATTTTAAAATTATAACACTAACTTAAGCAACAACGCGAAATACTTCGGGATCGCCATTCTAATATTAACACTGAAGTGGTCTCCTCTTTGACGGATGACTCATGGCGTATATTGCAGGGAAAACTGCCAGTGAGCTGGGAAAAATCTCACGACTATTGTTCTATATACCGTATAAGTGGAAATTTTAGCGAGACGCAAATTTAGCAATTTATCCTTAAAAAATGGTAATTTATTTTTAGCGAGAGGTAATTTTAGCGATTTCAAAATGCTTGCTAATGAAGCTATTACAAATAAAATGTGATTAAATTTTAGCGATATTTAATTTTAGCGATCGAAGGACCCTCGCTAAAATGCCAAAATTTAATCCTCGCTAAAATTTCTACTTATGCGGTACTATACAAAAAGGACAACTCAATATATTCTACATACAAGTTTCAGTAAAATAAATGTCGATGAATTAAGAAGCAATGTTGAAAAATGTAAATTTAAGATAAAGATGCGTACACAGCTTGTGCTTAAATTTATTTATTAAATAAAGGATACAATGAGATCTCAAGCCAAGTTAAGAATGTACGCAAAGAAGCAAAGCAATGGGTTGCTTCCACTTGTGAAAAACAAATGAAGAGGAGATGGAGAAAGTGAATCCCGTTCTGATAGAGGCGCTTGACAGAGAATAAAATAAACACTTGGTAAATACAAATATTTTCATTGTATTAACTTCGATCAGTTATCTGCCGGTATATAATTCGAAAATAAGCCCTCAATTGTTTTCGTTTCTCAAACTTAAGATAAAATACACCTTATCTTGTTTAGACAAACAGGAATAAATAACTTCTGTTTTACCAGATATAATGCCATGTTTGAAATGGACGGAATTCCCGTCCTGTCGTTCATTTTATTGTTTATAGAAAGATCTGAAAGGCCAAGTCGTCAGAATTCCGGAAAAATTCTTAATATAAAGTACGACCGCACTTGTTCGAGTTTTACAAAGTCCATTCCGGTCACGTGGTAGCGTCAAAATGGATGAAAAACAAGAACACGGCAGAGAGATAGTGGGTAAGTTTAATAATGTTTTATGTACTTTTTATCATTTGAAACGTTGTAAATTTATAATAACAAGAATCTTGAATTAATTAGAATTTAAATGGTTTAAATTAAACACCGACCGGATGGTGATTTATTTAGGTCAGACCATTTTTCTTTAACATTTGGACGGTTATCCCGTCTTATGAATAATCTGAATCAGTTGGACGAGAAATCTATGTTCACTAAAGAACTATATGCGGTATATTGCATATGTTTGCCCCCACAGAAGTCAAATTTTGAAAACTTCCTGAAATGTGCTGAATTCAATAAATTGTACGAGAAATATAAGTTAACAGATAATATTATAGTTCCAGAGCAGTGTATTCACAATTTCTGTTTTTAAGATGTCACAAACTAGTCTGATTTTATATCCTTTTTCAGAAAGAAGACAAAATGGACAAAATTTCAACAAGTTAAGCTTTAGAATTTATAGAGCGCATGTGTGTTCAGGAACAATATTGACATATTTCATTGATATTATCATTCTACACATTATATCAAAATATTAATCCTGAACACACGTGCGCTCGGTGACTTTTATTTAAAATATCGACGAAATATGTACATTTTTCTGCAAAATTCATAAAAAACTGAAATTTACGTCAAATTTGTGACGTCATTACGTACACATGACGTCATTACTTATGAAATTATTCAGTGCTTTGAAGTCAGCATATACTCCCCTGTTTAAGGACTTAATTTAATATTACTCCATCAGAGTTTGATTTTGGGGGGCAAATGTTGGTTAATACCGCATATAGTTCTTTAAGGACGGAAAAACCATCCTGAGTTTGTATATTAGATCAAGCAACTGTGAAACAATCGTAGACCATGTAAACATAGGTTAAAGTCAGCACTAATTTCAATATATTTAGGCTTATGCATTTATTGATCATTTACATGCTTTATATCGATACATTATCTTGATAAAGCTTCAGCTATGCCCTTCATCATCACATTGGTCCATGGTTCCACGTCTTGCATGCCTTTGCAATGTGCATTATGCATGTTATATTCATGTCAGCATGCTTAGGAATAACCATAAAAACATGTATAAATAAATAAAATCATTATGGATTGTTAATTATATACATGATTACATGTAAACAGTTTGACTGTTGGTATGGTTGGACCAAGTGCAGATTTAACAAAAACTCACTTCATCATGTGTTCATCGTAACAATTACATTACCCTCATTACCATATAGTTTAATCATGTTAATCCGCCCAACAAGTCATATATATATTTTACTATTAGTCATGTTAGTTATAGATTTCATTGCTTAAACCATGTGAACAAAACCCATGGTAGCATGCTCACTCTAAGTTATCAATGTCAGGTAGTACCCTGAAACAAAAACCACATTTTGTCAAAAAGATTCAAATAAACAAACAAAAAACAAATAAGTTTGATAATACATATGTTAGTTTTCAAAAACATGTAAAATTTAGATGTACTTATGCTTAATGGGGAAAAAGTAATATTGCATGATGCATGGAAGTTCATTTAGATCTGGATGTGGTTATTACTTGGTATACATGCTGTCAATGTGTAAATTTTCATATTTTTCAATTCTAAAAAATCTTTATAAGCTGAAATGTTTAACAAAATAAAATGGCCATTTAAGACATTTTCAGTGGTTATTTTGTTTTACACTCTCAACATAATGAAAAAATCACAAGTGACAATTCTGCAACTTATTGTGTATCTGTATATACTGGGTCATCGAGAGGGCACTCCGGAATGTATGTCATGGTAGAGTCAAACGTTACTTCTGCATGTTATTCCGGAAAAGACCGGGTTTTGTGATTTAGTTTTAAGTTTCAATAAAATATGGCACCGTTTTGAAGTTGGCATTCATTATAAATCATTTGTGAAGATTGTAACAGAGTTAGCGTTACAACATGGTGGAGAAAACCAATTCGATTCCAAGCAACGCCATGTTTGATGCTATGAGCGGATTCCACAATTCATCTGATGTCCACATGCCAGTGCTGACCCCCGTAGGACAGAGGCAGAAGAGTTGGCGCGCAAACGACAAATGGTGCGACACAGCATCATCAGAAGGCAAGCACATAGGAGAGGAAAGTCCACCTTGGACGATACTCAGACCGTTGAGATCGTCTACTCCGGTCACCCGTACAGTCATAACTCCAATGGACAAACTGTCACTAAAGAAGTTCAGTGGGTACTCGTAGAGGACGCGGCAAAATTCCTTGAGGGGTTTATGTCGTTCTGTGTTTTTCACGACATGGATACTAACGAACCTCGGAAGATTGCAGCTTTTCATTTGCATCTTCAAGGCCCGGCGTTGGTGTGGTTTGGTCAGATTCCAGATTTCATCAGGAAATCTTGGCGTGCCATTGAGAGTGAGTTCCAGAGAACCTACACAAGCAAATCACCGTTGGATCCTACACTGATTATGGAATCTGCCATGTTTGATTCTATTCGTTTGTCTCCTGCACAACCTCTTGAGGACTTTTATAGTTTCATATTGGAGAAAGGACGCAAACTATGGCACGTTTTTGAAGTTGTCATTCATTATAACTCATTTGTGAAGATTGTAACGGAGTTAGCCTTACAACAAACTATTAGCATGATTATATTAGAGACTAATACACACCAGTTTTATTAAAATATGTTTCTATTTCACTTATCCTTCTTGTAGAGCATGTTAACAACTTACAGAAATTATGCAGACTATGTGGAAATTCAACAAAAAATAATGAACGGACTAGTAAAACAAACTTCTCCATGGAACTTCTGCAGCTATATGACATAGACGTTTTAAAAGAAATTCCGTCTGTTCATCCCCCCAAATTCGTAAGTATCAGAAGTAAGATTTTGTCAGTATCTTTCATCATTGATGATTTAAACAAAATGGCTGACACACTGTGGCTGAGCATGTTGCTCAACCCCTCTTATGGCGTTAGTCAAAGGGGAGAACCTATGCGTGACAGAGAAGAGTTTACAGTGTCGAAGTCCTTCGATCAGCTCTGGATAGTAAGGGGTTCGAAATGATCGCACTCAACCCACAAAGCATTTCTGGACTAACATCAACCGATGTTGGACTGCTTGTTGGAAACACTTTGCAAAATTCTTACGGGAGCGTTAGAATGGTTATTAAACCCTCTGACCAACAACACTGGATATCAATCAAGGAAATAACTGGTGGGTTTTTGTTGATGGACTCTAAGAAATCGCAGCCAAAATACTTGAACACGGACGAAATGGGACTGATTGTTCGTGAGAACTGCGAAACACCGGGGCAGTCCATTTTGTTTTTAAAACATCTCAGGAAATTGTTGTGGATAAGGTACATTTTCAACTTATTATCTTAAAATGACTTTGAAATAAGGTTTCACTATATTTACAAATATTTGTTTTATTCTCATAAGGTATTAACAAAATACTAAAGATTTTTTATATAAATATATTTAATATACAAAGGATATTTTGCAATCTTAAGAATTTTATAAAATGAAACAAACGTGTGAAATTAAAATTTGTTTAGGATTATTATACAAGTATAACTACCAGGTATTCAAAACATTTTTTTCAGACAAGGATGGAAGAGGACACGTTGAAAGGAACGATGGCTACAAATCAAGAAAAAGAAATGACAGATACGGTAAAAACATTAAAAAATGAAGTTTACATTTAGCCTTTTATAAAATGAGACAAACGTGTGAAATTAAAATATATTCGGGTTTTTTATACAAGTATAACAATGTATAACTACCAGGTATTTTATTTTAATTTCAAAGATGGAAGAGGACACGTTGATAGAAAGCATTGGTACAGATCAAGCAAACGAAATGACAGATACGGTTTAAAAACATTTTAAAAACTCTAAGTTTACACTGTATTGGACATTGAGTTCCTACATGACATTATAAAAAACATATGTTTAATTTTTCTTTTTTTTCGTTTAGGAAAGAACATATTCGATCTCTTCGGAAATCAGTGGATACCCAAAGAAAAAAAAAAATCGGTTCCTTATTCACGAATTGTAATTTTATTTATTTATCTAGTTCGAAACTTTTTTTCCTCATAATTATATCGGCTATTGCATGTAAGATATTGCAGAAAGACAGTACTGACGTGAGGTGTACTTTTTTTCTATGTTTCAGGGAGGGGAAAACTTACGAGTTGAGACCTAAACCCAAAAAGGTTCGCTCTCCCTCCCTCTCTCTCTCTCTCTAATGGAGATTCTTGTATACTTTCTAATCATTTCTATGGTCGATACAATGACCTTGTCAGCAAATACAATTTATCATTGAATGAAATGCTGACTGACGTTTTTCATACCAATTGTTAGTCCATTATTTATACACTGAATTGACCACGGATTTTTTCCGTTATTTCCTGATTATGACAACGAGCACACGGCGGGTGTGAGCGGTCGGCAGGGGATGCTCACTCCTCCATGTCACCTGATCCCACCTCTGATGTTTCGGAGGTCCGTGTTTGCTCTGCTCTTGTTTGTATATTTGTTTAATGGACGTTGAGATTCAATACTGTTCGTTATTTCCATATCCTTCCTTGGACCAATATATGTTGAGAAATTTTTTTTTTTTCAGTAAAGAAAGTACAGCTCATTTTACTACCAAGGCACTGGAGTCATGAAAAGGTATTTATTCGTAGTAACTGTATTTAAAAAAGCTTTGCGCGTGCAGTAATATTGACCTTGCAATGGTAGTAGTAGCTATAAACAATGTTATAGCTAACAAATTCTTTTATTAAAAATATACAAAGTACATGTACTGTGAGTGCTGAAATATATTGGCATGAGTAAACCAAAATCCTTCGCCGAGACCGTATCTCTACTGGTTTGTACTTAAAACTTAGATAAAAATTAATTTAAAAAAATTATTAAAAAAAAAGCAATTAATAAAATATGATCCCTGTTTTTTTCTCTTTTTGTGGCAAGATTGCCACTGTACGTGAAGCTGTTTAAAGTAATTTAAAGAAATTTCAAACTAACCATGGAAACGTCATCCATCAAACTCAAACATCAATAGAGATAATTAATCAGGTACAATGGATGAAACCTAGATAAAAAATAGTATCACAGTATATTATATGTACATGCATGCCTTATTACATGTATATTAAAAATTTAAAATCAAACCTTAGTCCAAACCTTTTAATTCAATTTATCCAAAAGTGACGCCACAAACTTAAATGGTACATACCATAAAAATTAGTTTTTAGCATGAAAACCGTCTGTGAACCATAGCTCCCCCTTTTTGTATATTTTAGAGACGAAAGGAGTAGGGCGAATGACAGCAAAGAGCATGTGTGCGACGAAATTCCTTCGAACCAAGGTAGAATTATTACGCAAGGTTGTTCAATTCCTAAAATGACATCTGAGCATGCGCCATCTACGGAATCTATAATTAGCAATTCATTAAAAAATGACATCTGAGTACATGCGCCATCTATCAAAAATAAAGTAGGCGTTTTTAGCAAATTGACACCTGAGCATGCACTATCTATCGGAGTAAAGTGGGCATTACTTTAGCATAAATTAACAAGAATATATGAAAGTTTCTACGATTTGAATTATCAATGTGTTGAAAAAAAGATGGCCATTAAATTGTCATTGAGAAGACAAGAAGAAGAAATCCCTCCTCAGACAGAAGACTGGGATGAGGAGCTGAAAACTGTACAGCGGCCCCCCGGAAGAATGGTTTGGGAGAACGGGGAAAACGTTTTTACGTTTTGTGACTCGCTGAAAGAAGAAGAAAAAGAAACGTAATGGCACTCAGTGCCATTACAAAAAAACCACGGCCGTTTTCACGGCCACCCACATTTTACGAAAAGATATTTAAAAACAGTCAGAGAAACGAATGTCAGTGTTTGTCATATATTTTTGGTCGTTAGATTATTTAAAATTTACTCCAAACTTCCTACTTTGAAACGTTTAAGATTTTTTAGTAAGTTGGAAGTTTGATTCAAATGTTAAAATTTTTCTAATAACTTGATACTTAAAGATTTTAGAAATTTAATTTAAAATATCCAAAATTTGAAAACTGAGTATAGCATTTCATATTTTGGATATTTTGAATTAAATTAAAAAAAAAACTCAGAAATGTACAAACGTGTTTTGTTTATTTAAAAGTTGAGTTTTTTAAATCAAAAATTCTAAATTTCTAAAAAAAAAAAATCGAAAGCGTTTGAAAGTTGGAAGTTTGAATTAAATTTTAAATAATAACGAACATGTTATAGAATTTAAGATTGTTAAGCGTAAACTTTATCAACTAACGGTAGATAACAAACTCAAACTATTAAAATTCCTTTCATCTTTTTGGTAATTTGAATTTTAAAATATTTAAGGTAAAAAAAATCTGATGGACTCAAAATGTTAAACCTTTTTTTTGGAAATTTGAAATTTTAGATTTTTGAAATTAAAACATGAAGATTTCAATATACCAAATCAGTTTGAGTTTTTTAAAGTTAGATATTTGAACTATTATATTAACACTCTAAAACTCTAAATAAGTTTAGAAAAATTGAATCGTTAAGTGTTACAAGGGCCATAATGATTCGTAGAGTTAAAAAACATTAAGCTGTGATTTTCTAATGATATCATTTTCTAAATTAAAAAAAATATATCTTTTAAGTGTAAACTTTCTGAACAAACGGTAGATTAAAAAACTCAAACTATTAAATTTCCATTTATCGTTTTTCGTTAATTTGAACTTTGATAATTGACTTTATTTTATTTCAAAAATATATATATATTTTTTTTTTTAAATTTTCATGAAAAAAAATACGGTAAAATGGTATAGAAAAAAGATCTGTTAAAGATGAAACAAAATATTTGCTAAAATGATTTACCTTGAAAAAAATAACAAGATTAAAAAAAATGAATGTAAAAATTATTACTTTCTATATATAAACTTTATGTATATAAGAAACAAAAAGACAATCATATCAAATGAATGCAACGTATTATTTCACAACTCTTTTGAAATATAAACAATCATTAAAAATACATAAATATTTTTAGAAATGGTGTAAACAAGGGTTTCATATAAAATCTAGTGAAATTTTTTTTTTATCAACTAAATTGACCGTCAAGAAGAAAAAAAGGTACGTTTTTTTGTGAAATTCTATATTAAGAAGGATCGATAACTCTACATACTTTACATTTTATATGAGGTAGGATAACTCCTCTAATTCTTCACTTATTTCACAAAGTCTGTTCTCTACCTCCTGTCTCTGATGTTCTAAATCACTCTTTCTCGATAACAATGTTTGATTTATTTTTTTGTCTTCATCTTCATCAATTTCCATTAGTTCTTCTCTTCTGACTTCCTCCTCCTCTCTGACTCCCTCCTCCTCTTTGTCTTCTTCCCCCTCTCTATTTATTTCACCTTCGCTGTCTTCTTCCCCCTCTCTATTTATTTCACCCTCGCTGACTTCTTCCCCCTCTCTATATAAATCACCCTCGCTGTCTACTTCCTCCTCTCTGTTTATTTCTCCCTCTCTGTCTTCTTCTTCTCTGTCTTCTTCCTCTCTGACGTCTTTTTTCTCTCCGTATTCTCTCTCCTCTCTGTTGTCTTCAACTTGTTCTTCTTCTTCTTTTTCCTCTTTTCTGTCTTCTGTAGATTCTGTTGGAATCCTTTTTTGTTTACTACAATTATAGGAAATTACAGATAATAAGATTTTGTAAATGAATTGAGTTGTTAAAGTTAAAGTCTGCTTACAACTTTTTTTTTTATAATTTTTACACTTGTATCACAAGAAAAATAAGTTATCAAAATAAATACCCTTCAGTTTATTACATACCTTATAATTAACGCAACTTTAATTTCATCATCATTCTGTAGGTCATTTACGGTCCTGAGAAAAAAAAGAATAAACAAACTATAATATTAAACTTTTAAACAGTTTGAATTATAATTTGTGTTAAATTTTTGAAAAAAAATTGTTATTTTATTATTTTTTTTTTCAATTTACCTTAACGTGAATTCCATCCTTTCTTTTGAGTTTTAATAGCCGATAAAAAAAAAGCGGTAAGGGAAGGTAATAAAAACGGTAGGGAAGGAACTTTGGATATAATTTTGCTTATTTATATTTTATGTCATAAAACTCATCCCACCCCCCCTCCCCATTTTTTTTTCTTTAAATTATGATTGGGGGAATATAAAAGTTGACAGAGATAGACATGTGTAGCTTTGCTTAAACATTGTTAAATTTCCCTCCAAAATCATAAATTTCGTTTTTATTGGAGTAAAAAACTATCGAATTAGAAGCCGTTTTACTCTATTAGTTATGAAACATACTTTTATTTTTAAAAGATTTATTACATCAGTTTGTTGATTGATCGTTTTTTTTATATTGTACAAAATATTGCGATGTCATTTTTTTGATTGATCTTTATATATATAATGACATAGCATACATTCCTATAGTTATGAAGTTTTAAAGTACAGATGTGATTGATGACACCGAGAACTGTTCCGTGTTGACC
>PRKT01000212.1:167510-190696 GCA_003671525.1 Saccostrea glomerata | reverse complement strand
ATCAGAGGTTGTGCTCTATATGAAAAATTGAAAAAATTCCTCAATTTTAGGCCATTTTCAAAGGAATTTACACAATATGAGGAAAATGACGCATTTGATGACGTCATAATCAATTGACTAGATGAAAAATTACGTCACAATTAATAGACACATGGTCACCAACACTCCAAGTAATAAATACTACACTTGCAAGCTAAACTGAGTGGTTTCGATTTTTCGGAAATTCTCAGGGCCAAATAAGGCCCAACATGGTTCATGTTTTAAACCAGAATTCGCAATTCACAATTTTGAAAGAGCTACCATTGCTTATAATAATTTTGACTTAGCATGCTAACTCTATTGACTTAATACCCAGAGGTAGATCAGAGTAACATTAAGAGAAAATGCACTTCCACTTTATAACCTGTTGTACACCTCATCCCAAAAGAACAACTGATCCTGGGGCCACATATTTCAAAATTTTGCAAATTTTATCATAAAATGGTTGATTAACACACCAAAGAGCAAATTTCAAAGCATTAATTTATTTTCAGACTTTGTACACCCCCCCTTCACCCCTACCCAAGGAAGGGGCGGGGGCACAAAAAATAACCATTTTGCTAGGTGCACCTTTCTTCATCATGAATATATATATTTGGATCATTGGAATTAAACACAGGAGCAAAGAAAAGAATATAAAAGAATAAATGCATTTTCACTATATAACCAATAGAGCCCTGCCCTAACACCAGAACCCCTGACCCTGGGTCATAAAATTCACAATTTTGAAAGAGGCACTATTGCTCATCATAACTATGTGCTTAGTTACTTTATTTAATACCCAGAAG
The DNA here is from genome assembly GCA_003671525.1 of Saccostrea glomerata. Taxonomy (NCBI): domain Eukaryota; kingdom Metazoa; phylum Mollusca; class Bivalvia; order Ostreida; family Ostreidae; genus Saccostrea; species Saccostrea glomerata. The sequence continues at coordinate 189,869 of PRKT01000212.1, read as the reverse complement.
TAGAGAAGAAGATTTTCAAAGAATTAATGCATTTTCACTAAATAACCAATAGAGACCCGCCCTAACACCAGAACCCCAGACCCTGGGGTCACAAAATTCACAATTTTGAAAGAGGTACTCTTGCTCATCATAACTATGTGCTTGGTTAGTTTATTTGATACCCAGAAGTAGAGAAGAAGATTTTCAAAGAATAAATGCATTTTCACTATATAACCAATAGAGCCCCGCCCTAACACCAGAACTCCTGACCCTGGGGTCATAACATTCACAATTTTGAAAGAGGCACTTCCGCTCAACATAACTAAGTACTTAGTTAGTTTATTTAATACCCAGAAGTAGAGAAGAAGATTTTCAAAGAATTAATGCATTTTCACTATATAACCAATAGAGCCCCGCCCTAACACCAGAACCCTTGACCCTGGGGTCATAAAATTCACAATTTAAGAAGAGGCACTCTTGCTCATCATCACTATGTGCTTGGTTAGTTTATTTAATACCTAGGAGCAGAGAAAAAGATTTTCAAAGAAATCATGCATTTTCACTATTTTAATCTATGTAGCCCCGCCCTAACACTAGAACCCCTGACCCTGGGGCCATGAATTTCAATATTTAAGTAGAGGACTCAATGCTCATTACATTCATAACAACAGTTTGCCTGCTTGATGTCCAGGAGTAAAGAAGAAGATTTTTAAAGATTGCAATAATTTTAGTGGTTTTTGGCCCACCCCCCAGGCCCCAGGGGGGCAGGGACCATGAAATTCACAATTTTTGTTCTCCTTCACCCATAGATGCTGTATACCAAATTTGGTTGAAATTGGTTCAGTGGTTTCAGAAAAGAAGCTGAAAATGTTCAAATGTTAACACACGACGCACGACGCACGACACACGACGCACGACGACGGACGAAAACAGATAGCAATAGGTCACCTGAGTTACTCAGGTGACCTAAAAAGAACATGTAAAGGAAATTTCATTTTTTCTGAATTCTTATTTTTTATCAAATTTATACAATATCTTGTCTCAAGACCATTATTTTTTTTTATTCCTTTGGAAAAATTGATATTTTGTTTACAAAGAAAAAAAATGTATGTATATGTTACATTAGACATCCTATTTTATGCTAAATTATTATCATGGACAGAGGATACTAAACTAGTCATAATTACATTCTTTTAGTATATATATAATTAATCTTTTTAAAGGCCGAGGTTTTTAACCGTACGGTTTTCCTCAGGTAAGTTTGGTGTGGGGTGGAGCTTAATTGAAGCGGCTGAGAAGCCTCGAGGGAACGATGCTGTCTTGTGTATACTACCTATATACACAGGATGTTACCTGAGCCCCTGAGTGTATTACCTGTATGCGTTTTCCTACAACTCTGTAAACCGAGGCCGTTTTTTCACGTTTAGCTAGCTCATTAATTGAATGCGAAAATTCGCATTTTTTGTTGCATACAGAATCCTTCTCAATTTCTTTCTTTTAAAATAATTGATATTTTTAATAATTCGACATTTTTTAATATACAGTGTGTTTCTTAATGAAGTGTAAAACGAAAATACATTTAACACCGAAATTTGTCGTAATCTGGCGACAAAAAGGGAGGTAATTCTAATTACCCGTCGTCTACGCAAAACAAAAGAAGAAGGTGAATCATAAAACAGTCTCTCGGTAAATAACAACGAAACTTAGAAACGATGTTTTGCGAATAAAATGTTGAATTAAAAATATTAATGTCTAAATAAAAATCTTTTAATATAAACCGTCTTGATTTTTCCATTACGCATGGTCGGTTAAAATTGCCCGGGCTTCGGACCGGGGTTGATTCCCCGACAGCTATAAAACGGGAATGGAATTATCTGCATATTTTTTTTTACTTTTGGGATTCATTATTAATCAATAAAAATCAAACATTAAATACAAAGCAAGATGTTATATTCCCAGAAATTTCTCTTCTAAAACTTATCATTATACCGTAGCTTCGTCACCATGTTTCGAGGAAAAGCGACACGTACAGGTTTGTCTTACTAATATGAATTCGCTTGAATTATGAACAATGTTACCATGTTGTCATACTTGTTTTAAAAAACTAATTTTATATAATACTATGATACTAGCTTCAAATGCAGGTCGGTTTATTTTGTTAATTAATTGAGGAATAACTGTACGTTAACTCATGTTTTGACACGGAAATCAAAATTATCGATTGTAATCGTGATATGAAATCCTCCCTTTTAAAATAAAATTTATAATATATATTATATAGCCATGATTTTTCTTGTAATTCATTCAATTTTTTGATAGATTGATTATATTTATGGCATATTTTAATGAATTAAAAAAGAAAAGAACGATTTTATTGCATCTTTATCACGTTGGCATGTGCGGTAGGCATCAAAAGCCTGAAAGTTAATTCGATGGTCGGTAAGATCTCCAGACAAGGTACGTACACAAGATATACACAACAGCAACAAACTTATTGTCAATCAAATCAAAGTAACCAACCCCTGGCTAAATTTCAGATGATCGACAGGGGTTCTAAGACCAGGTAAATTTGAAGGATGTGCTTATTTCCTCCCCCTTTAAGTCTTAGTGTCAGGTAATTGGTATGGTTTTGGCTATTTGGTACCGCCTGGAGGACGGCGGTCACGAGTTATTTGCCCCTATACCTACATTTATTTGCCCCTGTTTGTCTTCAACAAGTCGTACCTCGATATTGTAACTCTTTCGTAAGAGGAGATAGAAAAAGACCAGAAGTCTCTGTCGAGACTGTAGCTCTACTGGTTTGTACTTAGCATTTTAAAGGAATTTCACGGAAAATTCTATTTTTAGTAACCATGGCAACACCGTTCATTGAAATCAAAAACCGATGCATTATTCTATGTATCTTAGTGTAGTCTACTTGTGTGCCAAGTTATATTGAAATCAGACCAAAACTGAAGGAGCAGTAGCGTTTTAAAGGAATTTCAAGGAAAATTCTATTTTTAGTAACCATGGCAACACCGTTCATTGAAATCAAAAACCAATGCACTATTCCATGTATCTAAGTGTAGTCTACTTGTGTGCCAAGTTATATTGAAATGAGACCAAAACTGTAGAAGGAGTAGCATTTAAAAGGAATTTCACAAAAAAATTTATTTTTAGTAACCATAGCAACACCGTTCATCGAAATTAAAAACCGATGCACTATTCTTTGTATCTTAGTGTAGTCTACTTGTGTGCCAAGTTATATTGAAATAAGACCAAAACTGAAGGAAGAGTAGCGTTTTAAAGGAATTTCACAGAAAATTCTATTTTTAGTAACCATGGCAACACCGTTCATTGAAATCAAAAACCGATGCACTATTCCATGTATCTTAGTGTAGTCTACTTGTGTGCCAAGTTATATTGAAATCAGACCAAAACTGAAGGAGCAGTAGCGTTTTAATGAATTTCACAGAAAATTCTATTTTTAGTAACCATGGCAACACCGTTCATTAAAATCAAAAACCAATGCACTATTCTATGTATTTTAATGGAGTCTACTTGTGTGCCAAGTTATATTGAAATGAGACCAAAACTGTAGAAGGAGTAGCATTTAAAAGGAATTTCACAGAAAATTCTATTTTTAGTAACCATAGCAACACCGTTCATCGAAATTAAAAACCGATGCACTATTCTATGTATCTTAGAGTAGTCTACTTGTGTGCCAAGTTATATTGAAATCAGACCAAAACTGAAGGAGGAGTAGCGTTTTAAAGGAATTTCACAGATAATTCTATTTTTAGTAACCATGGAAACACCGTTCATTGAAATCAAAAACTAATGCACAATTCTATGTATCTTAGTGTAGTCTACTTGTGTGCCAAGTTATATTGAAATGAGACCAATACTGTAGAAGGAGTAGCGTTTCAAAGGAATTTCACAGAAAATTCTATTTTAGTAACAATGGCAACACCGTTCAATGAAATTAAAAACCGATGCACTATTCCATGTATCTAAGTGTAGTCTACTTTTGTGCTAAGTTATATTGAAATCAGACCAAAACTGTAGAAGGAGTAGCATTTTAAAGGAATTTCACAGAAATTCTATTTTTAGTAACCATGGTATAGCGTTTCTCTATATTATATACTGTTACTACAGTGATGGCGGAACAGAGAAAACACTATGGTAAAATAATCCGCTGTTTATTAGTGCCCGCAATATACTATACAATACAGATTACAATAATGGCGGAGCTGACAGAGACACGTCTGTACTCTGCAGCGTATAACAGAAAAGAGAGCGAGGATAGGTATACGTCACGACAGGTGCTGTGACGTATACCCTGTGATCAGAGGCAGCAGGGCAATTTGTGCCCAGTACCTCCAGGACCACCACATTCCTCCCCAATTTGAAAAAGGGCGTCCCAGCCCGTTACAATGGGACAAACTATAATATACATCGAAATACATACAATTAAATCTTAGCGGGGCCTTACATATTTAAAATCAATTACACATAATTACTAACATTTACAATGTATACACAGATAAACAAGTAAGCATATAATAATACAATATCAATATTACATATATTTAAGCATTAATGTCCATAATAAAAAAATTATAAAAATTAAAAGAAATGAACAGTTCATATCACAGAATCTCACGTGGTCCTGGGCGCCTCTCGTCCGGGTCTTCTCGGGTCCACCTCTGTCCTCTGGGTCCTCCGGGGTCGTCCTCGTCAGGTGGTTCCTCGGCGACATCTCCGGTGGGCATCTCCAGATCTGGACATCCGGGCTCAGGACAGACATGATGTCTAGCGTGACATCACGTCCACGACTCCGTCGCGAACGCTCAATCCTGGAACTGCTCACCAAGGGATCCTCCTTGGTACATCAATGGTCAGTAAAATTCAGGAACATCAAGGATCGATCATAAAAGCAGGAAAATATCCCTGAATAATTAAAGGATCTGCTTCCCTTGCAGTAAAAACATATATACAATCCAGCTAAAAATAGCTGCACATAACCCCGCATCCCTGCGGGACATAATCCTCCAAACTAGTCGCGACCAAGATCGATGGGACTGCATTCGGGGCAGATATATTGAGGTACAGATTTGGCATAATCCTCACTTATACCTACACACCCAGGATGAAACCAGTCCCGACAGTTGTCGCACTGCACCATCATCCCTTTGGGATTAGACTGTAAGCACACACAATATTTTCTGGTTTTAGCTCCCCTGGTGGCTCTAGGTCTCTTGGGCGACTGAGGTTGTTTAGATTGATCTAGTCTTTCCCTAGACCGCTTACGAGTACCCATATACGGACCTGACTCCGCTGGCTTAGAGCTAACTATTGAATAACCCCCACTCCCCTGTCTCTCAGGACTTATTCCTGAGTCTGCGGTCCCCAGCGGTGCCACCACATGATGCGTAGAACTATCCCCATCTCGGGCTACTGACTGTCCGGGCAACTTATTCTTATAGTTTATTAACCATTTGGGGAGTTGCCTAGACTCGCACCTCTTAAGCTTGTCATGGTGCATGACCTTGACCTCGCGCCGAGACTTTACAACAAATATTGTGTCTGACTTGGTTTTTATTATTATCCCAGGACCCCTCCATACTGACTCTACCTTTTTTCCCGCATTGCGGCGCCAGTAGACCAAATCTCCGACCTTGAACTTACTGGTACGGACCTTAATGTCATGAGACCTTTTCATTGCTTTTTGCGCAACTTTTAGTTTTCCGCGAGCAATGTCGTGCGCTCTCTGAACATTTTCTTCTAGATCACGTACATACTTGTCCACCTCACCCTCCTCCCCATTTTGAAAAGACGTGGAAGGCGGTTGGGCGATCATCAAGGTGGCTGGTATATTTACTTCTCTACCCAGCATGAGACGATTCGGGGTATACCCAGTATGGCGATTTACCGCGGACCGCAACGCTCCAGCCAATGGGCCTAAGAACTTATCCCATGACTTGGGTTGGTCATCTATGTAGCAACGAACCGCGTCCATTAGAGTGCGGTTATAGCGCTCAACCTGGTCATTCCCCGACGGACGGTAGGGTGTGGTCCTGGCTTTATGTATCCCCAACACGGCACAAATCTTACAGAACAGCTCACTCTCGAAGTTACGGCCCTGATCTGTAAAGATTTCGTAAGGATAACCAAACCGAGAAAAGAAGTCATTGATAGCGGAACGGGCGGTAACTTCCTCTGTCTGAGACGGAAGCGGAATACACTCTACCCATTTGGTAAAGTTATCTACCATCATGAGTATGTATTCGTTCCCGCTATCGGTTCGGGGAAGCGGCCCGAGAAAGTCTAAATGTACCCTCTCCATCGGGCTTCCCGCTTGGTAGCTCTTGAGCTCCGATCTGTTCGGCAACGAACCTCGCTTATTCCTTGCACATACGTCGCAAGTTTTGACATATAACTTGATGTTTTTTGACATCCGCCACCAGTAGAACTGTTGTTTTAGGCGTTCTTTAGTTCTCTGGATTCCCTGGTGACCAGAGGACGGTATGTCCTGACATAAGTGCATGATCTCGGATCTGACACTCCGCGGCACTAGGAGCCGACGGGGCGCATCCGAGTCATCCGGTTCTCGCCAAACAACTCCTGTCTCGTCGAGATAAAAACAGTCTCTCTCCAGAAGATAGCACTTCTCTTCCGGACTACAGATTATTAAGTCACTTTCGGTAGGTAGGTCCCCAGACTCTAAGTACTGTCTGAGGTATACCATAGCTTCGTCCTTCCTCTGTTTTTGGGCTATGTCTGCGGAACTGTATGAGGATAGCGAAATTCCCGTAGTGTCACCTGTTAACTGACAGACTTGAGGACTAACTGTCTCAATCTTGGGATTTAAATTCGACACCCCACTGACATTAATCTGGAAACTGGGGAGTGCAGAAACACTCGCAGTCGAGGGAGTATCTTCCCAAAAACTAGAAACAATGGCCTGACGAAGGGTGGGATCTAGTGAGCCACAACTACCCCCTTCGGCGGACTGACCTTCCGCTGGCACAGGCGTCTCGTCAAAAAGTTGGGACAAAGGAATTACATCGTCTATTTCAGTGTTAAAGTCATGCCAGCGCTCATGGGCTCGGCGGCAATAACGGCATCCGCCGCAGGGCAAGTCTTCGACCCTAATTCTCGTCGAGTACCCCTGGCATGAATCAGTTATGTCCCGGGACAGAGCGTCAGCATTCACATGCTTCTTTCCCGGGCGGTGTACGATCCGCATGTTGTACTGGCTCAGTTCCTCGAGCCATCGAGCAATCTGGTTCTGCGGATGCTTGAAGTTCATTAGCCAGACCAGGCTATGATGATCGGTCCTGACTGTGAACTCACGACCCAGCAGGTAATGGCGGAACTGTCTGGTAAACTTGAGTACCGCCAATAGCTCTTTACGAGTAGTACAGTACCTGCGCTGCTCTGCGGATAGCACAGCACTCCCATACCCAATTGTTCTCTCTTTCCCACCCTGGACTTGGCTTAATTCCCCGCCTACGGCATAATCTGAGGCGTCGGTGTCCAGGATGAAATGACCCTTACTGTTAGGTATCGCTAGAACTGGAGGGTGAGTCATTAACTGAATGAGTTCCTCAAAAGCACTTTGCTGCTCTTCACCCCACCGGAAACCATTTTTTCCGGTAACCGCATACAGCGGAGCCGCAATTCTGGAGAAGTGGGGGATGAAACTGCGGTGATAATTGGCGAAGCCAAGAAAGCGCTCTACGCCCTTAACATCACGCGGAACTGGCCAGTCACGCACTGACTCAATGTACTGATCCCCCATCTCAACTCCGTGCTCGCTCACGGTTCTACCAAGGAACTCAACCTTAGTCTTAAACAACTCGCATTTCCGAGGCTTGAATTTAAGGCCATATGCTCGGAAACGCTCAAACACTTGTCGTAGGTTATCAAGGTGAGCGTGTGCTGTAGATCCAAAGACTAAAATATCATCTAAGAAGGCTAAAGCTATCTTCCAGTTGAGTCTGTGTAACACCAAATTTATGGACCTAGCAGAGGTTGCGGGGGCATTACACAGACCAAACCCCATTCTAGTGAATTCAAATAAGCCATATTTTGTGATAAAGGCAGTGGCAAAGACGTCGGCAAATTTTTTGACTAGCTCCGCTGCCTCAGATCTGACTTCCACAGGCGCGGTCTTATTTAACTGCTCTAAGAGTGGGGCAATATGATCACAAGTCTTATCCCCCTCAAAGCTTACACGACGCACTGTGGGATCGGTACCCTGATGAGTGGCAGAGGGTACGTGTCCTTGACTGTCACCTTATTCAGGGCTCTATAGTCCACGCACCAACGGACGCTGCCATCCTTCTTCCGGACCAGCACTGGGGCGGACGCCCAGTCTGAGGAAGATGGCTGGATGACTCCGGCTTTCAACATCTTATCGAGATGACCCTCTTCCTCCCCTTGGAAAACAGCAGGGGTGCGTCGCATCCGCTGCTTGACAGGAGACGCGTTACTGGTGTCTATTCGGTGTTCGATCTCGGAAAAACTTCCGAGATCAAGGTCATCAGTAGCAAAGACGTCGGCAAATTCTTTAACTAGCTCCGCAGCCTGATACCTGACTTCCACAGGCGCGGTCTTGCCTAACTGTTCTAGTAGTGGAGCAATATGTTTATTACTGATTCCCCCCTCGGCTGACACACGACGCACTGTGGGATCGGTACCCTCAACTGACATTGCAGGGACGGCTTCCGGCCTTCCCCCAATTTGGCACCAGTCTTTATAATGTGACTTCTGTCAGTCAAGTTTAATATGCATAGTTTGGCTCCATGTCCTGCAGCGTTATATGTCCGCGAGGCTACTATACCAGGCGGAAAAATGTTAGCTGGTTCCAGCATAAATTCTGGCATCTCGGAACTAAGGGTGCACTCGATAATTTGGGCAGTGTGCGGAGACACCCGCAATCTGCAGACTGAAACCGCATCGAGTACTGGCACTGTTTCTTCAGAACTTAAGGCAAAATGCGTGTCTATGCCCTTGACCCTTAGAGTACCTGCTTCGCATGAAACTTCTGCACCATGTGCGCGCAGGAAATCAATCCCCAGAAGCATTTCATCCTGCAAAGGGCCAACATAGATTGGGTGATAAAAATCATAATCCTCAAGTCGTAAGTTGAGATTTCCGAGGTACTGGGCGGTCATACCAGCCCCCTCGCCAGCTAGCCTAACATTAGTGTCTCTAACAACTTCGGGCTGCGGCCTCAAGGACTTATAAACTTCACTTGAGATTATTGTGATGTCGGCTGCTGTATCTATAGTCGCTTTGATATGCTGACCTCCTATGCATATGGGGATGCGCCACGCTCCTGAGCCTATGCTATGACTACCTGACCTAACTGAGGGAATAACATAAGTGGCCTTGATAGTCGGAGTGTCAGCAAAGGTCACCCTATTACCACTAGTCGAGCGCTCCTTAACCCTAGTCTCGGCACATTTTTTCAGACACGGGCACAGGGACTCCGGGTTGCTCCTACGCGGACAATTCCGCCGTACGTGCCCCGGTTCTTTGCACTCATAACAAACAATTGTCCCTGAACTCTTAGAGACCCCTTGACTCGCTGATTTCCCCCCTATAGGCTTACGTGTAGGGCTACGTCCCCTACTACTCTCCCTAGAGTCGCATGTGGAACCAAACTTCCGCTCTACTGACTTATCTCGGCTCCCGGAGTCCGAGAACTTACGTCGGTGAGCAGGCGGCGAGCGAGAATCTCTCCGACCTTCAGGGTCCCGCTCTGAGGAAACGGACCTCACAGCACGGGGACGACGAACCACTGCTCGGCGGCTTAACTGGTAAGTTTTCACCCTTTTTATTGCCTCCGCCAGAGTACAAGGGGGATTGTTGATCAACTGTTGACCCGCCTCCCCATCACTGCAACCAAGAGCAAATCTAACAATTAGCTGCTCCTGAAATATTTCTGGCGAAGTTCCGCCACCAAAGGCCTTCTGGGCAGTGTCCATGACTCTATCTGCCCATTGTTCCATTGATTCTTCTGGTTTTTGAGCTATAGAGCTAAATTTCAGCTGAGAGGCTGCCCTTAAAGAACTTTTCCCAAACCTCTCCTCCATTCGCAGTACTACTTCTGGGAAACTTAAAACGGTCCCCCTGCGACGCAGAATATCAAAGTACTTGAGTGCTGCCCCCTCCAATGTTAAACTCAAGGCAAACAAACGATCGGGGTCCCCCTACTGATGGTACTCAGCGATTGTAGAGAACTTTGAATAGAATGGTCCCCACTCTACATCCCCATTGTACTTCATCCACTTTATTTCAGCTGGAATATTCCTACTCACGCTACTCCGAGTACCAGGGGGTATTAAACTCGGATATTGGGATGTATCTGCAGTAGACATGTGTGACCCTGGGGTGCCCAAGACCCACCCCCTATTCCAGGTACAAATGACGGTGCTCCCCCTAGTGCCGCCGACTGCCCTACCAACCCCCCATAGTAGCCAGAGCCCTGACTACCCAAGTTAGCTGCACTAGAAGACGCAGATGCAGTTGGTGCCGTCATTGGCACACCCATGCCACCAACAACATGACTCGGAACAGAAGGGCCCGTGCTAGGATGTATAGGATACCCCCCGTTCCCTGATAAAAACGAGCCAAATGTAATAGTACTCGGCAAACCCGAGCCAAGACTACTGTAGTCTACTGGAGAAAATGGCTGACTTTGCGACGCAAAAACAGAAGTGACCTTAGGGTTCTGGTTAGGAGCAAATTCCGTGCCAGCGACGGGCTGCACTGAAGGACACTGCATTGGCAATGAGCTAGGAACCCAGGGACTCCCCTGGCTACTAGTCATTACAGACGGACTGGCAGTGACTTTGAGCTCCTGTGGCTCAGTTACTGACTGCGGTTTCTCAGACTTCATCATTCCCGCAAGCATTTTAGTTATTTCACTTAACTGAGTCCCCATGTTTGTCTCCATAGACCCCATATGAGATGTCATGTCGGTTTTCAGGGTCCCCATCTGAGACGTCATATCGGTTTTAAGAGTCCCTATGTTGGCTTCCAATGAGCCAATATCTCCCTGCAGGGCCCCTACGTCCTGACCAAGGTTATCTACCCTGCTATTAACTGACCCAAGGTCCCCCTGAATCTGACCAATATCCCCCCGGAATTGACCCATTTCCCCTTGGATTCTGTCAACGACCCCCTCCAGGATAGTCTGTCGTTCCTGGAGCAGGGAATAAAACTGCTGGAAACCGGGCGTTTCCAAAGACCCATCAGCTCCCTGTGTAAGCGACATATCTCCGCCCCCATACTGGGTGACATTATCTGGGGCACCCTCCCCCTGGGGCATCGGTGTGCTACACACACCCGGAGCAAATCTCACGCTTCCGGGAGGCGGAACTTTCCGCGGACTGCGTTCCCCCGGGGTACTCCCCAGACCCGCTTGGTCATTTCCCCCAACATGAACGTCCCAGTCCCCACTCGGCCTCAAAGTCCCCCTCCCCCTACCAAAAGAACTGAAAACATGGTCCATCACGCCCGGTACCCTCAAAACGGCAAAATTACAAACTTACATGAATTAAGCGGTTAATCCGCTAAATACAAATCGCAAGTATAAACGTATATACAAAATAAAATAAATACTGCTACCTTACATCTCGGAAAAATATCCAAGATGGCGACGGGCACTAACACGTGCAGGTAAGGTTTTACCCCGCAGTCAAACTAAAATACCCTGGTACGCCGCGCCAATATAGCGTTTCTCTATATTATATACTGTTACTACAGTGATGGCGGAACAGAGAAAACACTATGGTAAAATAATCCGCTGTTTATTAGTGCCCGCAATATACTATACAATACAGATTACAATAATGGCGGAGCTGACAGAGACACGTCTGTACTCTGCAGCGTATAACAGAAAAGAGAGCGAGGATAGGTATACGTCACGACAGGTGCTGTGACGTATACCCTGTGATCAGAGGCAGCAGGGCAATTTGTGCCCAGTACCTCCAGGACCACCACAATGGCAACACCATAGGGGCCGTAAGTCTCGTTTAGCATCACTTCCGGTGATGCATTTCCGGTGACAAACATGGCTATATCAATACAATATTGGGCTAACTATACAGCCGAAAAACCGAAATTAATGAGAAAGTCCGAGAACGCCGTTATTAGTAACCACGTTCTTAAGTTCTTATTTGATCAAGAGACTAAAACTATCCATTCGGTAATTCAAGCTTCGATGAGGAACACATCATATAAAGTCACGGTAAGTGTGAAGGCTGTTGAGTGTTGTGTACGTTTACGTAAACATCTCTGACAATATTAGACAATACTGAAAATATATTGCAATCTGTAGCGCTTGTAGAAATAAGACACTGTGAGGTTTCCCCCAGACACCCCTCCCGATGTCCCAGTAACAACATGCAGAAGATAAATGGATATCGGAAAGGGGGGAGGGGGTCCTCCTCACATATGATGTAATGTTCTCTGCTTCGAAGGTGTTCATATTTAATATATAAAACATAAAAATTCGAAAAATAGAAAGGACATTTGATACATCATTGCTGGTTATTTTGAACAAAACATATTGACAGATGTACTAACTAACCAAGTCTAAATATTAGATATTTGTACAGTAGGTAGTATAATGATGGTGTACATGTAGTAGACATCTTTTCAAACTCATGAGCATGGTATTTCTTATTTTATTGTATTGTGTTTATACAGGCAAATTTAGGAAATTCTTATGAAGTCTCAAACACATCTTGCGAATGTCCCTTGGAAAAAATATGAATGTCATCATGTTGCCTCTGCATTACTCTATGGGTAAGAGATACTGTAGATCATTAAATTTCGCGACACCTTATTTTAAAGAGGTAGTCATTGCCTCTTTAATAGCGAGATAAAATTTTCACAAATTTGGTGATTGCTTTATATAATCTCCAGGAATACTAATATATGCAAGAATCATATATCCTTGAGCATTTGTCTTGAGTAATTATGCGAAAATAAAGTTCTTGTGAATAAAAAGTGATTTACAGTACATTTAACATATTATAAAGTATACAAAGTCTAATGACCTGATGATTGATCAACATTATTTACATGTTTTTCATTCATGAGCCAGAAGGCTGATAATATGATACTTAAGTAAACAATGAGTTATAACTTCACAGATACAAATGTGTTAGTAAGACTGACATTAAGTGTGGATGGTTGAAGAACCCAAAGACTTCAATTAAAAAAGACATAAAAACAATGGAAGAATTGTTTCCACCTGCACGCCCGGATTACTGGTTAGTATCTATATTTTAATTATTTTTTCTCAGTGAGGCAATATGTATTTTCTTTTTATATATATAGTTATTGATATCTTTGCAATTTTTGAATCATTCATCAAAATATGTATTTTTTAAAAATGAATTATCAATCATTAATAATGAATAAATCATTCATAAAAAATTGCTTCATATTTGAAGTGCTTTAAACCGCCCCTTTGATGAAAGTGACCGGTGTTTTTTGCACCAAGAGTTATCAAAGCTTGGAAGGTTTATTGGTAAAATATAAGAAAGAAGTTATGAATTTGGTGTTACTATTGTTGTTATTTAAGTTTGATTTTTACATTAAGAGTATTATGAAACTGTTATTTTGTTACTGACCGTTGGTTAATTTTCATTGTGAACACATGTACAAAGATGAGGAGCATAATATTGTTGGCTATGTATATTGTCCAAATTTTGAACATACTACAGGTACTATGTATTAATAACTACCTTTAAATACTTGGAAAGGCAATGATAGCATTTTTGTACATGAATATACATTTTCGAAAGGAAAGAAAATCATTCAATTGCATCTTTTTCATATTCTTGCAAATTATCAGATCATTCTTCTTTATTCTAATACTATGTCATTATGAAACCTTGATTAATAATTTAGTAAATATTAATTGTAAATTTGCACCAATTTTTCCACGGCACTTTCACACTAAGAATGCCACATGCAAAATTATATACAGGAACAATTCTGAACAAATATTGCAAGTGAGTTGTAAATTTGAAATGTAATGCATACATTACAAAAACCCATTAAATGAAATGTATGGAGTCTTGTATTACATGTAATTTCTTGGTATATGCATGACATGGATATTATTTTTGAGAATGACACAAGTAATGAAATTTTTCAGCATTAAAATGGATTCTTGAACCAGAGCCATGTGAACCTGGCCCACCTGTTCCTCTCATTGAAGACCTGTTAACATCACCGGAGTATGTTCATTCGGATACCCCTATGGTATGGTTACGACAGGCATTATCCCTGTCAGATGAAGCCATTAAAAGAGCTGCATTGGCAACAATTGGGCAACGAAACAAACCTATGTGGTCAATTGTAAGGAAATACAGAATAACAGCTTCCAACTTTGGTGCAGTTCTCAGTTCTAAGCAAAGGTGGTAAGACAAGTGATTAATTTTTTTCGAATATAGAATTTTGAAATTACAACTAAACTTTGTTATCTCAAACCCATTATCTCAAATACAATGGATATGTCAAAGTAATAATGAAGTCCAAACCACTTATAAAAAAACTGGGACATTTTATTCTCGATAGCTCTTTATATATCATTCTTGAATCCAAGGATATTTCCAACATTTTTCTTGGTCTCATTGAGTTTGAGATAATGAGGTTTGACTGTAATGACTAGATGTTTGTACATATAGATGCAGGAAATATTAGATTAATAATTAAAAATCATATTTTCTTCTTCAGATTGACATTGTCACTGAAGAAACGGCTTATGTCGGCTTACAATCTGGAGTCCATCAAGGCTGTTGCATGGGGTATCACTCATGAAGATGATGCTTTGAGACAGTATGAAAAGGACTTTGGTGCATCTGTAGAGCAGTCAGGTATACAGCACAAAATAATATTCCTTCAACTTCTGACATGTACACATTCTTTGTGTCAAAAAATAACAGGACTTATCCCAATGACAAAAAGAAATCAATTACTGAAGTCTAAGTGTAATAAAGTGCCACGCCACAGCATGATACGCCCGTCAAAAAATTACAATTATCTTAAACAATCAAAAGTGCAAGAAAATCATGTCAACCTTGACTTTAGATTTCCATGATTTTTAAACTCCTTAAAAAATTTGTTTATCCATCTCCTGTGGTGTAGGCATTAATTATAACATATACATGTATTGCATCATTCATAGATTTCTATACTGGTTGTGTTAGACCTTGCCAAATGCCTATCATATTAAACAATATCAAATTAGGCTTCACAACTTAATCTATACCTAATTAATTTTGAAAATGAAAGGCTGGCCATCAAATATAAAATGACCAAAAGTTCTTCTGTCTAATTCCCAAAGGATACACTGTCAGTTAAGATAATGCTCTGAAGAAATAATTGAGACAGCTATAGCCTTGCTACATTGAACACATTAATTAATCTTTAACTGGATGCTTGTCTACTCATTACTCCCAAGAGATTATTGGATCTGCACTATCTACCATAAAGCATTTTTAAAACATATAAAACCTCAATGATTTTTTGGTTAGATTTAATGGCACACAGGTTTTAATATGCAATTCATATGGACATGCTGATTCCACAGCACCCCCATAAAATTAGTTTTTTAAAGTTCATAATTTTATGTAATATCAAAACAGTTTATTTACTTCTCATCAAATTCATTTTAAAACTTATGCTAGCCAACAAGAGCTATTTTTAATCCAACAGGATTACCCATTTGGCCCAATACTCAAGGGATATAGATAGCACTGATGCTCTTCCTCACACTAAACTCATTTATTTCTCTCTCTAATTTGACATGCAATTTTCTGTTATCAAAATTCTTCTTGACCAGTGCTTGATAATTAAACTCATGGGAGTGGTGGAATTTCTTTAACATACATTACATTTGTTATGGATTGCTGTCAAGTATATGCTAAAAAAATAAGTATTTTTCTTGATTTAACATTTTTCTAATAAGGATAGTGCAATACTTTTACATTTGGAGTGTGTAAATGAAGAGAAAAAAGACATTTTTTTTTTTAATTTCACTTAAATTAAAGGTCACAGTGACCTTGAAATAGGTCGCGACACACCCTCTACCTAAGATGCATGAAGTGGCCAAGTTTCATGATTCTAAGTCTAATAGTTTTCAAGTTATGGACCGGACAGGATTTTTTCCATATTTGGCTATAACTTTTTAATTATAGGTCAGAGCGACCTACTTTTTGTGCGCGACACACCTTCTACCCAAGATGTATCAGCTGACAAAGTTTGATAACTCTAGGACTTTTAGTATTCAAGTTATGAGCCGGACACGAGAAAAGCTAACAGACGGACGGACGGACAGACGGACATGAAGCCTATAACATAATACGTCCCGTCTTAAGACGGGCGTATAAAAATAAAAAAAATTCAATTATCAACATATTCCAGAAAATTTGCTGGAAATAGAGACCTTCTTAAAAATAACCTAGTACCACCCTGTACAAGTATATCCATGTAATCTATTTGAAGTTGAAGGGATTATAAAAGCTTTACTTATACTTTGTGTGCATTATAAAATTAATTGTATTATGGTTTGTTTGCCTTCAGTAGTACAGTGTGTTATAATTTTTTTCTGAAAGGGATATGGTTGCATAAATCCGGAGTGTTGGGAGCTTCACCTGATGGCTTAGTTGATCGACCACCAACATGCAGCGTGTTTTATCAAACTCCAGAAGCCAAAGACGCCATTCCTGATATTGTAGAGGTGAAGTGTCCATATTCAGCATCATCTTTAACAGTAGCAGATGCAGCACAAAATTTGAAGGATTTTTTCATAGGTAAATAACAAATTATAAGTTGGATTAAAAATCTGTATTGTCCAGTACTTTGAAATTAAAAATCTTGGTGAGTAAATGATTTCAATACAATATGAATTTACAAATGCAACTGTTCAATATAGGATATTAATGGGTATAGCACAACTTAAGTTATTTTGATTTTTAGATCTTAAACAAGATACCCTGTGCCTGAAAACCAGTCACCCATACTATCATCAAATTCAAGGCCAGCTACACATATGTAACAAAACATGCTGCGACTTAATTGTGTGGACAAGAGTAGACTGCATTGTGATTAGAATAGTAAAAGACATTGAATGGACAGCAAATGTTTCAAAGCTGATAGATTTCTACTTTAACATTTTCATTCCAGCACTGATGGAAAACTGAGTTCTGGTTTCAACTTCTTGAATTTTGGTTTTGTACCTCTAGAATTTTCTAACAATGGAAAATGGGTAATCATGTTAATGAATGTTCCTAAGTTCTATAAATGTATGTGATATGTCACAATCTATCCGAAAACTTTGGGCTTATAAGACTTTTTTAAATAGCAATGATGATTAATTTAATCTATGTGCTACATAAAAAAAGAATATCATAATTTAGATTCATTTTATTTATGAAATGAAGATGTTATTCTCAAAGTGAAAATATTACATTTTTGTCTTTGTTAAAAAAATTGTTGAAAACATGAATTTGTTGAGTTGTGCTTTAACTTTTCCAAATAATATTGTCAAATGAAGAATGGAATTGCCAAACATTCTTGTAATAAATCCATGCTGACAAAAGGGATTTTCAATTTCTGAAGTACATATGTATTACAACATACTACAAAGTTAACAAATATAACCACTGACATTGATAACACATTAAAATTTGCTAATCCCTGGCACCTTGGTATGAATATTTTTACTGTATAATGTAAAATACTGTCGCACACCAATGAAAATTTATAATAAGTACATGCATCTTAAGTAATTTCTTTCAAAAGTGGAGCCTGCAAGTTTACAAGACAAGAACAGAGTTGAAATATTTTTGTTGAGATTGGTCTGTAAGTAGATGGGATGTGACGGAGAATCTCGTAATTCTTTATCCTTTCGTTGGCTCTTTCCACATGAATACGTGCTTTAGCAATCTTGTAACACAGTGCTGCTTCTTGTTTTGTAAACTGGCCTCTTGTTGATAAAAAAGCTGGTATGTTTAAGCAGATACCCTTGGGCAACTGGTCATGAATGGTGAAACCTTTGTCGGCCAAAATTAGGTCTCCAGCTTTGAACTTTCGTAAAACTTGGCTGTGACGTACAATAGCTACATCAGAAGTAGAACCTGGATACAGCATGGAGCAAAATGTAAGTGCACCGTTTGGAGCCACGCAAGTCACTGCTTTAACAGTATGGCGACTTTTGTATGTACTGTAGGCCATCGCCTGATTGTCCATATGTGTAGGGATATTCTGGGTTGTTTCAATTGCATCCATGGATGCTCTAGCAGAGGAAAAATCCTCAAAAGATTTTGGCAGAGACCCTGAAAAAAAATTGGAAAAAAATTAATTTGATGATTTGTAATTGTGTTAAAAAAATTGTGTTACAGTCAAACTTTTAAGAATACAATAAAGAGTCATAGCGCATTTGATAGTCATTTTCGCCTACTCCAGTAGTGATTTTTTAAATACATTGTTTAACCAAAATTTTGTCGTACAATGTTAGTTTATACATGCCTTGAAGCAAATCACACAAAAACAATATTCAAATATTAATAGTTCCCTCATATGATAGATGTAAAAATCGTTCAGTTTATATGGAGATTATAGTAAATACTGAGGTACTCCCTAAACAATGAGAAACTGTAGCTAAAGACCACCCTAAACCAAAGAAACAACTTCTGGAAAATTTTATTTGGATATGACTGCACTTCATTACATTTAGATAATTTTGGTTAAAGGTGGTCTTCATATTGAAAATGTTGAAAATATGTATTTAATTTTTCATCTAAAATTGTTTCAAGATTCAACAATCTGTCTTAATTTTATCCACTCAAGTTACAAGACTTCGTGGCGAAGTGGTAAGATTGCTGGATTGAAAACATAATAGGCGGGAGTTCGAGTCTCGCATGCAGTGTGTGTTTCTTATTAACGTTTTTTTTCTTTGTGCATTTTTCCTTTGTTTTTTTTTTAATTATTTTTTTATAATACATTATAAATAATGTAAGAGATATTAATACAACATTACACCTTGAAAGTGTCTCGGGAAAAAACAGTCTTTAACTATTTTAATGACTCCAAGTCATTGCAGCTAGCTTGTTTTATTTTTAAAATTTTCTAACAATCTTGTTTAGAAAAAGAGTAAAGAGTATTTTACAAGTAAAACTATTGTCATGCAACAAACTTGCAACTATGAAAATATTACACTGGTCCACAAATGGTTACATACATGCAGTTTGATTTTGAATGGGTACCTGTGTCTATAAATAGAAACAGGTGATTTCCATTTAAATACTTGTGTAGGCCGAGTCTTCGGTAAGACAGCTATGGCTCTTTAACCGATGAAAATTTTTGCAAGTCATTGTGATAAATTTTAAAACATACCTTTGCATTTAAGCTGACTTGGAAAACATTCATTGACTACGCCATCGGACAGCATCTTGTGTAGTGCATGAACAAGGGTATGAAAGATGTTCGAAACTGTTGGTCGACTGACACAGAATCTATGAGCCAAGTCAGTGTCCCGTAGATTGAGTTTTAACTTCATTAGTACAATGAGTAGTTGGTCCTCTGTTTTCATTGAAGGAGTCCAGCCATTATAATAAGTGAGTTCAAACCGCTGTAACAATCTGACTAAGATTTCGAATATGTCATACTGTAGGGATGTATACAAAAGCATCTGAAAATAAATTAGTTTTAATACTGATTAAAATATTTCCCAAAACTGAAAAGATTGTAAATAAATTAGTTTCAAGTAAAAACAATATTAGTCACAGTCAGGTTTGCTGCTATCCACATTATGCATTTATTTAAAACTGGTGAAATGAGTTCTGATAATTGTTATCATAGAGTAAAACATGGTTTATAGAGAGAAGGATTTAGATATTATTCAGCCAAAGAGCAAATGAAATGATTTTTCTCTGTCTTTTAAAATTGTATATTATGAATTCAACGATAATAACAAAATATGTTAACATAACAGTCAATCTGAAGTGTTCATCCCTCAACAGCAACAAGTTTACTGAAATTCTTAGGAAAAAGGAAATCACAATTGGAATTCCTTTAAATGTACCTTCTCTTCACTGTCTTTAATATCGTGAATTGACATTGGCTTCCTTTTACTAGACTCTATTTTTAGGGCAAGCAATTCCTTTTCCAGTTGTTGTATTTCTGTTGAGAGGCGCTGCATTTCTTGAGTACAGTTAAATGTGCAGGATGCTGAGTAGTTGTGCTCTGCTATCAACTGAAAATATATCGTGAATTATGAGTACAGTTAAAAGAACTGTTCTATTATAAAAAAAATTAATGAAAATGTTTCAGTGTTGGCAATTTGTTATCAATGGTGTTTTAAATGAGCTTTACTTTTTCTTGATCTTGACAATTTGGTGCTTGAGGAATCTGTAACTGGTCCATCTGTAAAGATGACAGGGACTCCTCACTTTTGAGTTTTTTCCTCCTTTGTAATAAATAATTAAACTTGAATTATTTTTTATTCAGTTGTAAGCTACTCTGTTTATACATGTATCCTTTTAAAGATTTTTGTAAAATATTCTCAATTAAACCTTTAACACCCTCCATCCAAAAACAAGATATCATATTTTGAAAAATAATTTAACCTTTTTGTGCATTCAGGATCCGAGAAATCCATGGGCTTTCCCTCATTCCATGCAAAATATGCAGGGTCCCCCTCTTTCTTACCATCCTTAAAGTGGCAGGAGCAGATCCTATCATTCTGATCTCCTGGTTGGCGATCAGCTCGTCTAAAAATATTTTATATGAAGACTGAGTGAAGGAGAATTAAAAGTCAAAACAATTTAACATGTTCATTTGGTATGTTATTATCAAATCATAGCCCAAATGACTTATTTTTTCCATTCTTTTTTTATATTTTACATTTACTTGCAAGTACAAGATAACCATGTGCATAACATTAACAAAGGGTAGTTGTACTTGGTGGTAATAATACGAAATAAAATGTAATAAAACAGCTGTTAAACGAAAAATATTGTTGCTACAAATTGCACAGTTTTAGTAGTATAAACTCTTCATTATTCTTCTGCTATATTCACGGGCACTGGAAGTTAATGTAAATATATATTATGTGTATGTATAAAAAAAAGGGTCTTTTTATAGATATACACATACTATATATTTGTACATTAACTTCCAGTGCCCTAGGCTATATTGATTACGACGAGATTTATCTTTTTAGCATGTATGTATAAATATCTGACAATGCAGCATCGTGACATATCATTACAAGTACCTACAAATTTTGTCAACATTTCTATGTTTACTAAGTTTTTTTCCTTGCAGGCCGAAATATCTCCATTATGTCACGATGGTAAACACTCGTGCATCTCCTAATTAATGCTGTAATAAACAAACTGACTGTGTTTTTTCTCACCTGCATAGTTTTCCCCACAACAATCGCTTCTTTCCGTCTGTGGGAAAGCGATAAAACTTGCAGCTGTTAGCCCCACTACGATGGTTGCAAGCGAATGCGAAGCATATCACCATTTTTGTTTGTCACCGGAAGTATTCAAATCTCGCGCGCTCTCGTTTACGAGCTTACAGTCCCTATTCATCGAAATGAAAAACCGATGCACTATTCTATGTATCTTAGTGTAGTCTACTTGTGTGCCAAGTTATATTGAAATCAGACCAAAACTGTAGGAGGAGTAGCGTTTTGAAAAATTGTTTACAGACAGACAGACGGACGGACACCGGACGCATTACTATCGCATAAGCTCTTCTGGTCTCTGACCAGTAGAACTAATAAAAATGGAAGGCGGGATAAAACTATGAACCCTCAGGAATGGAGGAGGAAAGAGAGAAACCCCCGTCATTGGTATTTAGTAGTGTCGGCCATGCTTGCAAGTTCATAGAAAGACACGAAATTGAAAGTGAAACAAGATTTTTATTTCAAGAAAGTCAAAAGATTTTAATAAGATCGGTTAGTTTTGTAACTCGTTGAGCACGATGCAAGTGGTTAGTCCAAATGTCCTCAAAAAAAAAAAACCGTACCCATACACATGATATGATTCCATAGACTGCGGTTGTTGGGTTAACAAGCTGGCGTATACTTTTCCTTCCAATTTATTTCAGTTGCTTGCATTTATATTAATGCAGACAATGCTTAATTTTTAATCAGTATAAATATTGAAAAAATCTATAACTGTAGACTTTTCTTGTTTATGCTCACAATTCATTATTTGCATTTATTCTCACCACTGAAATGGACTAAAATAAAGTAGAGCAACGTATAGCAAAGTTCAGAATAAGTGATATTTGGGGGGTATCATTTAGTGACCTCATTGAACGATTTGGGATGGGGGGGGGGGGGGGGGA